>JAPYYS010001134.1:0-39076 GCA_030522525.1 Campopleginae sp. 14b
GGCGTCTTGGCCCCGGAGACCCACCGCAGTCTTCAAAACCTTGGAAATAGCTTTACTAAGGGCAAGTATGGTTTTTAACCATTGTAATTATACTCTGAGGGAATGATTAATAAATTTTATATATTTTTTCCATTTTTTCCAGTGACGCTGTGGCTGCGGCTTGGCCTCGTAGCGGTGGAAACTGAGCGTAAGGAATGGTATAAGTTTCGTATTATTTGGTAATTCAATATTACTCGCTATTTTATTATAATTAATATTCTTATTTCTAATTTCAGGTACAGGGACGAACTACAGAGGGAAAATTGACGGAAAGAAGTTGTTGCCGAGAAGCGGCGTACAACAATACGAGCCGTTTAATAGCCTGGTTCGTTAATGAATGTTTTGCTGTATATTTGCGTTAGCAATCGATTGCGGCGTATGCTCTTTTTTTTTTATTTTGCCCTCACCCGATGCAAACTCTATAGCAAGCTTTGATCTATACCCCGTTGATTCAGCTGTGCACCACCGGCCGCTCCTGCTGCTGCTGCTGCTGCTGCTGCTGCTGACTCGTCGACATACCTTCCCCCACCACTACGACGCTTCATATATTCTCGTATGGGTATCGCGATTCATAAGATCGTTATATACTCTCGAATCGTGGTTGTATTACTTTCGAACGAGAATGGCGTTCGACGAGAATTTATGCCTTGCTCGTCGGAACATATCTCGTTCGATAGAGTATTTTTTGTCGAGTCTCAAAATTCCGTCACGTCGATTATTCCATTTAGTTAATAGTCCGAAATCCTTTTTTTTCTGAGACTCCGGAAAGGCAGTTCGAAAAAGAAACGAACGTGACGACATTCGCGCCGATCAGTTTAAAAATCGTTGAGATAATTTTCAACGTTGAAGAAAGAGGTCTGCTCTGATGGCGGCGGATTAAATGGATTATGAGCTCGAAAACGCAGCCACGGGCCCAGAATAATTTTCGGTAGAAGCGAAAAAAAAATAGAGGCAGAGAGTATAAAAAATAAAATGGGCGAGGCCGATTGGTACGATAAAAAGCAACAACACACGGAAAGTTTCCGTTCGCCACCGCGAGGGTCCGGGTGCCGTGGGGAGGACACGAGAACAGAAGATTCGTCGACCGGATGCTCTTAACCCGTTCCCTCGAACTCATTAGTACATGCCGCTCGCGCGTTATTCGCACACTATCGGCTGGCCCTTGGCTCGGCGTTTTGGTGTGTGCAGTACACGAGGCAGTATATCACGAGTGCGGCGACACGTGAGTTTTCGAGCAGCATCTCTCCTTCTTGAAATCCCGCTCGGTTTGCTTATGTATGAAACACAAGGATGATCTACATATTTATAGACAGGCAACGTTTCCACGAGGAGCACATCAAAGTTCAGATGTACATTTTTTCGTCGCCCTCGAGAATGAAAATGGAATGGCCGACGACGTGGAAAAAAAAAGTCGACGCGATTTTTCGTATCACGAAACAAAGTGCAACGTGTGCAGTGGGTATTATTTGACAAACATTCTCAGTTTCTACCAATTTGTTAGGGTGTAAATGATCCACCAATGGATCGGCAGTGTTGACAGTAACTAATACGAAAAAGTCCCAAAAGCCAGCGACCGACAAACAAGAGTCAGCTGACAAATATTTCTTTCTTAGAATATTCCGTTTTTTTTTTTTTGTGTTACTTCCTAAAAGGAAAGGTCGTAGATATTCGCATTGAAAACGTCGTCGACGTCGTGCCTGGATGGGTGTGTGCTAAAGCTTTTGATGCGTACCAGCATTGTCAACCCATGCGGAATGCCACTCACTTTCATTAATGAGGCGTCCGCACATCTCGCCAAGATCAAGGTTTATGAATAGAAAATTTCTTGTGAGCAGTGACGACGTACACTCGCACATACAGCACGCACATAAAACATGTATGGAAATTCTCGTTTGCCGACATTCTCCGGGCAGGAAAGCTTTTTGTCCCCAAGGGGGTGATAAAATGTCACGCCCGAATGGATTACACTGTTTCAAACGTGATCCTAGCAACTGTGAAATTGTGTAATGTAACATAAAATTATTCACGCTCCATTATACTATTTTCACGTATTGATATTCCCGGCTTTCCTCGATCCAACGCGATTTGTTCGATTATCCCTGACCTGCTACCATTTATCCCCAGCAGTGACGAATTAATTTCAGCAATAAGAATATTTCAATCCCGTGGCTGCTCGACTACGAACTCCATATTTTTTCCTCTCAATACTGTCGTCAATCATTCGTCGATATTTTTCACGAATAACCTCGTGTTTCTTATTCAATTTTCTGGCACGTCAGGCCAAACTGCCGCTTAACGTTCGCCAATGAACGAGTTATATTCTTCATATGTTTATCCAAGTCATAGATCATATATATAGAATCGTGAAATACCCGGCTTGATGGGTTTAAAAATACATTGGGGCATTTTTGGCCTGGCGCCAAAGCATTTATTTCCATAGGCTTTATTAATAGAGTCATCATAATGGAGATGACTTATGGAGAATTTTAAATTTTTCTTTTGACGGAGATGTTTCGTTCAATGCCAAGTTGAGCGCCGCACGAGCGATTCCCGCCGAAACTTGAATTATATTGATTTCTGCGTAAAAATCGACGATGAAAAAAAAAAGTATCAAAGTGTGAAGCCGAGAGGGTCGTGAAAGTTTTTTTCTCTCACCAGATTATGGTCGGACGGATTTTTTATCAGGAGCAATGTGCGACGATCGGAATAAAAAAATGTCAATAAAAATATTCCTGATCTAGTCGCACGTGGCTATACGAATTTCAAGGAACACCATTGAATTCTGGACCAAGTGGAAAGAGGGGGCGGCGAAGAACTAGAGGGGAAGATAAAACCGGCTTTACAATTACTTCCACCCCACCGATCATGAAAAATAGTTGGCAGAGTGATATGTCGGGCTTGTGGTGGGAACGTACGCTCGTAGTTGACTCTTGACCGAGTTTTGCTTTTCACTTCTTTCGTGTATCGTGTACACGCACACTCACTGACTCATATCGTCGCTGAATGAATGGGGAAAATACGACAATTCTGGGAATTCAATGGCGGAATTTCAAGAATTGGAACTCTACCGATCGAAGTTCGAATCATTATATCAGAAGTTGCCTCTGCCAATTTCGCCACCAAGGATGCTACAATTACCTTTCGAACAGTCTCTGTGTACATGCCTCTCTCTTCCTCGACTTTGTCCATCGTTTGTACAACTCTCCACACTCCTTTTCATCGCAATTTCATATCGAGAGTTGCATCTCCTCTTTAAAGCCCACTCTAATCAAAAGATATAGATTGCTCACTGCTGGCGTAGCTCTGTTCCCAGTAAACGCAAACCTCTAGTTATTTTCATCTTCGTTTGGTCAAAATTACCACTTGTGCTATTTCTCCAGGAGGATTCGCGAGTCAAGGTGGTCCTTATTGTCGTTGAACGCGCGATCATAATCGTTCGATTGTTCGGCCGATAATACTCTTCGTAACAAATTGGCGAGCAAGCACATGGAATTTGTGCGATTTATGTTTATTAGGGATGGGTGACCACGCTGGAGAGTAACATTGTGCGTCGGGGAGTCAGAAAAATAATGGCTCACGCTTGCCAAAGCTTCTTGACGCTACAGAGATATCGTTAAATGTTAGAAATTCCCATTCGCTTGGCTTTGCTCGTGTAGGGTAGAAGTTTATCATCCTATGTGCATGCTATAAATAGAAGCTTCGGGTGGAAACAACCCTCACGGGCATCGCACCCTCTCCTATACCTAACTCCGTTTTCCCAACTGGGCAAAATGGCGTGCATGCGAGGAGAAACTCACACCGTTAATCAATCCGTCCTCTCGTATGCCGGTATTCCATGCACTCGATATATATGATGACGTATCAGCCCACAAACATATAAATGTATTTTTGTGTCCATATGAGTCTGCAGCCTGCGCACGTTTTGACGAATGCAAATTAATCCTTTTTCTCTGTGGTGTTTTTTATTCGAGAATGATACATCGACTGTTGGCAAGAGGAACGTCACTGAATTTCCGTTTTATGGGTGAACCTTCCATGAAAATCCGGTACGGAGACTAACGATTCATGGCGCGAGCTAGCGTCGTGTCAACGAGATTTATTCATTTTCGACCAATGAACGCAAAAAAACTTGAGATCCAATCAAGTTCAATCGATCATCTAATATTTCTGAAAAAAATATCCCCACTCTTCCGCCTTTTCCAAACAACCGCTGAAAAAAAGGCAGAAGCATTTTTTTTTCAATTATATTTACGTGGCGAATAAAAATAAGATGAATTTTATTTTTCAGCCTGCCGGCGGATAAGCTTCGTCATGAGCTGCGACGAAAGCTTCATCGAAACGGTGAGTTGATGTGTTTTACGGATTTTCCATTAAAATGTGCGATTTTGGGCTCCTTTTTTCTTTCGAACGGTTTTCGTTTATCGATGAATATTTGTCAGCATTACCGGAGGCACGGATACACGTCTTCGTGTACATTGTATCCACACTTTTTTCTTCTTTTTTTCGAGGGAGAGCGTGGAGTTGAGCGAGCGAATATCAGAAGAAAGGAGAAAAATGCTCGACTGCATGCTGATAAAAAACATATAATCAAACGGAAGGTGTCGACTTTTTCATTGGTTAGTGAAAATGATAAGGCGCACGGAGAGAACAGCATGAAAGATTTTAAATGCTTTTATCAATCAGTATTTCATTCTCCGCAGCTGCAACGTCCGGATATTTGCATTCGTTCAAAAATAACGTTTTAACGAACGATATAAATATACCCTCCGTTACCCAATATACTTTTCATTCGTTTAAACATCTTAATTTGACTTTTCCGAACGCCTACGCGTTCTGCAGCTTTTATTTGTGCGCAAATTTATTCTTCCTTTATCCTTCGTTTAATCTTTCGGCGTCTCGGGACTATGACGTAGTACACAAAGCTGGCGCGTGTGTGTTTTTCGACCAAAACAGATTTTTCATCATTCCCAGTGAAAAACTTTGCGTACGTGGATCTCACACGTGACACGCTTTTTCGTAAAAACTTTATACCCGTCACCGAAGTCTTCATAAAATCTTCATACACCGATTTTTCAAAATTTCTTGTACACGCAGTTTTCCCATTGGAATAATAGAGGAAAAAATTTATCCGCAAATAGATTCTCTCCATTATCTCTCAGGGAAGTGCAAGCTCGTGATAAATTTCGTTTATATACGAACTTCAAGTTTTGACGCGCGGTCTTGGCAGTTGAATAATCAGTTTAGCTCTAAACTTTCTAATTAACCTCCTCCGTCTCGTAGTCATATTTTACATCATTTTATGGCAATAATGTTTTTTTTTCGGCCCGTCGTACTTCGAGGTTTTCTTACATCCGTAATTTTATTGCTCATCTCGAGCTTTGATACTTTTGTCGATTCGTTGGATGTCTGTAGTGGTAGTTACTGCTCGAATACTGACCCGGAACAACGAAATTCGTTTGAGAAATTAAAGATTTCTGCATGTGAAACTCTCGTATCGCATTTATAAATCAGAGTGAAATACCGCAGCGAGTCGTGCGATATTCCCACCGGGTTCCTGGCCTCGACTCTCGAGATTTAAGCATGCCAACATTATCCTCAGTATCGTCGCTCGCATCTGCTCGTGTCATTCTCGTTTCACGTTTTTCTCGATATTTTTTTTGTCTACTGATCAAACGGCCGGGGACGACTGCTGATGGGGATTCTTAATGACCGAAAACTTCTTGGATTATTGAAGCGGATAATCGAGAAAAAAAAACGACTCGACATGACATTGGACTCGAAAAACTCGTTGATGTCATTTTTTAGCACGAACCGTTCGCGATAGACCTTGTCCACATTATTGTTCAAGGATGAACGTCGATTAACGCGTTCGAATTTTAGCCGAAAACGCTTGAAACGTTCTCGTCGTTTTTGTCAGTGTATATTTTTGGATAACAGTGGAGGAGAGTTGGGAAAAACATTTTTCTTTGTCACTCGACGCTCTCTCCATTGCAAATGCCATTTTTTTCTTCTTTCCGTTCCCCACTTCCGTTCTTGACCTGTAATGTAAGCTTTTGTAAAGGTAGCGAAAGGAGAGTGGCGAGGAGGGTGCAAGAGGATGAACTTATGGATCGACGTGTCTATTACAAAACCGCACAGGGGTTCGTGCCTGACCGACACACTCTTTCCATTGCCCTATCCACTTCTCACCAGTTTTCTCTTTCTAGCTCTCTCTTTCTCTCTCGTTGCGGCCTGCCCGGCTCATTCTTTCTCTTTTGCTGTTACCGCGCTCGTTGTTTTTCTCTGCACTTCACAGCTACATCCTCTTTTCTATCCTTCGTCATTTTTGTCTGTGTGTATATCGAGAACGCTGGAAGCTCCGGACGCCCGTAGTTCTCCGATTCGTATATTCTCTTCGTTTCTCCTTCATCGCGTTGGGTTTGTTCCCATCACACTTTCATTCAAGAGTATTTGCACGACTCCAGACTACGGAACCAACACTCCATCTCGTTTTGCCCGTTCCTATTTTTTCGGCCACATTCCGTTTTTTTTATTTACCCAATCGCGTGCACTGACCGAAAAAAATACCAAAGGACAATGTACGGACGATTGAAAAACGAAATCGTGTCTTCTCCGATATGTATAGCGATATACGTGCACACAGATATAAATTGAACTCGTTCGCAGTTGACCGAGGGGCTTGGGATGAACACACCATTTCGTTCTTTTCATTTCCGCGTTTGATTCAACGTCCAGATTGTTTCGGCCACTAATGGCTCTTCTGTACGCGACATACTCTCCTTGGCAAATTTCTTCCTCTCTCTCCATCATTCCCAATATTATTTCTACACTTCGTGACGATTATTCTTATCGAAAAATAACTTTTTCTCCTCGTTCATATTTCTAGCTTTTTTTTTTTTTTTTTTTCATATTTTTCTCGTAATCTCGCGTTCGTTTGTTTGTCCGATTCGCACGTGGTGGTGTTTCATAATTCTCTTTTTTTGGGACACTCTAATGTCGCTGAGGTATGTGCTCATTTTTTTTTCTACTCAGTCCAGTTTTGCAGGATGGAATATATACTTATGTATATTTTGCTCTGCAGGCTTGCATACCTATGGATTTTCTTTGGATCGTTCAACGCGTATGCACGTGAATGTAGGATTGCCTGGGAGATAAAAATCTCGTTAAACGTCACACACACACACACACACACACATGTGGGAATGCTAAAGTTTCGAAAAAGTGTAACGCCTCCGTTGTATTCACGGAGGTTCATTAGCTTTTCGTTCGGCTCGCGGTTGCCTTGGAATCGGTGAGTTGCGTGAGCGGTGAACTCCTTTTTCCTTCCTTTTTTTTTTTTTTTTTGCTCTCACATGCGCTACTGGCAATGAGGAACGACGTCGAGAGAAGAGTGTCTCTTACAAAACAGAGGCTCGAAAATTTACCCGCTCGAAGCGAGACTCTGTATGGAAATGGAGCTCCCCACAGATAAGGTTATCGATGCGGGTGGGTATCGCGTCTCTCGCATCTCACGTATTTGTCGCATTTTTTCTTCCTTTTCAGTCATTCGTCATCCTTTTCTCTATCACATTGCTATTGTTGCCGCGCGATAGACTTTCTGGGCTTCTTCGTGTCTTTTTCCCTCATTTTCTCATCCAAAAAGAGCGGATTTTCCAGTTGGGATCAAATTCAGAGAGCAAATGTGTGAAAAGAGTCTGCGCAGGCCGTTCGTGTTTGTCTTCGGAATTTCTTTTTGACAAAATGTTCCAAACCTGGAGTGAATATGTTGGAAAGCTTTTCAAAATTTGTCGTCTAAAGAAAACACGTTTTGAACTTTGACATGCGTCTTCATACATATGACAAAAAAAAGCCAATTTACGCTACGACGCGGTCAATTTCTGTTTAAATATTCCCCCTATAATTTCTACAGTGCTGTTACCCCTTCAAAGAAGAGGAAAAAAAAACATGCAGCCACGAAGATTGCCAAAAAAGCGCAAGGTCGATTTTTCTGAAATCAGCCCCCAATGAATAGCGATCGATTCGCACAGTCTGTGAGGGTCGAATATGAATAAAGCTTTGAAAACCCTTGCGCGATTTTCATGCATTATAGATGGATGGGGTAGTTAGGGGTTTTTAAATATGTATGGGGACACCATTGACCACCGGAGGGGCTTCGGTTTGTTGCAAATTCACATTGAATCATTTTAACAACTCCCTTTTGCTTCTCACACGTTCGTGTACCGAACAGGGGACGTTCGAGTCACGTGTGAGCCAAGGAGAGAACGAGAATATCAATTGAAAAAAAAAATTCTACACGTATCGAAGAAATATTGAATGAACATTATTGGAATGATTTTACGATAGTAATTTTTTATTCATTTATTTTCAATAAATAAATTTCAAAAAATTCATATTCAATAAATAAATAAATAATAATATCGTTGATAAGTGTGATTTTTCTTCTGTATCGTTTGCCTCACGATTATTTTACACGGCCGCGTTCGTTGCCACGAGAATCTCGAAGGTTTTTTCTCAAGTTTACCGGCAAAATAGCAAACGACGTGGACGAATGCAGGAACAAAGATGAGAGGGCGAGGATGGGAGCTGGGGGGTGGGGGAAAGTTCATTGGTGTAGCGAAGTCGTTCACGAGTGCATCGACACGAAGACGTTTTAGCTCTAAGCCCTGCCAAATATTTCACAGAGCGCAACGTGTTGGCTCTCGAGGCGACTTGAATCATCGACATGCGGAAAAAAAACAAGTACGTCCCTCTAAAAATAGAACTCTGCTGTAACTGCTCGGATTTTGTTGAGTGAAAATTAAAACGCGGGACATCGCACAAACGGGAGATCTGAGAGGCAAAGGAAAGCACATTATTGGATATTCGGCTGAATATTCATAAAATGCTTTTGAACGTTTATTCGTTGACACACTGGGTCACTTGGAGCCCGAATTATTATATCGACGAAAATTGAGAATAGTGACAAAAAAATTTCTCACGATAAAATGCAAACTTTTCCAAAAGCTCGAATAATTTTTTTATGACCTTCCAGTTTTTTTTTTTAAATAAAAATAGAACGAAAAGTTGCCAATGACGGATCTGGTCGGAGTGACCCAGTGTGGGCACATTTGACTGTTTCAACGAAAACGAACGTTGTATTCGTTGTATAAATATTTCACCAAAGATTATAGCCTGACACTGGATTTACATAATTCCAACATAAAATCATCGGAGTCCATAAAACACGAAAAAGATCGTAAAATTTCGAGTATTTTTTCTGTAAATCGGATAAATTTTATTTACTGGGATTTCATGTCGTGGTAAATATGGCATCGACAGAGAATAAATGCTCGTAAGTCATGATCGAGCAAATAGGGAATAAATATATTTTTCGTGCCTGTTTTTTTCTCAGGGCTTTGAATTCTTTTTGTTCTTTATTCTTGTTTCATCGCTAATGGAAGTTCTGTCACATCTCGGCTTATTATTACTTAAGAATCTGGCTTGACGGCTGTCTCGCATCGCCTCCCCTCGCCGGTGAGTTATATGCATAGCACGGGCGCGTCCGACATAACGACGAGCGTCACTACTAACCGCCGCGTCGACTTCCGTCGTCACTGAGCGGACTACGACAACTGGCGCTATTGTACCACGTGCTACGGACAAAACGCATCGATATTGAAGTAGCCGGCGCTTCGAGCGTAAAATAATACCGGCGAGTAGGAATTCTATATAAATAAATATTCACGTGAATGGAAGGGCAGGGAAAGGGGAAAACGAGCCAAAAATTGAAAATTCAATTAAGCGTTGCACGGAGAGAAAGAAAACAATTCCACGTTCGATCGAGCATTCGTGCTTGACAATACGGAGCATTACGTTTTAATTCCATTCGCCATGCAGACTCACCTATCAGTAGTCAATTTCCCAATCTGGTCGGGCGTCATCCATGACGAGAATTCGTAATCTCGAGCCATCCAATGTGATCGAGGAACCGGGGGAGATAGGGATTGAGAGTGAAAGAGGAAGAAAGAGAGAGAGAGAGAGAGAGAGAGAGAGAGAGAGAGCAAAGAGGAGACGGGGAAAAAGTAAATGAAAGAAAAGATCGAGGATGAGAAGAAGATTAATCACGAAAAAAAATTATCCTCGTGTCCCTCGTAGTTCGCACATTGTCGGAGCGCATCCTTGAACATTCTTTCTAAATATTTGGTGCGTTCAAAGCTCTTGAATAAAGAGAAGAGACCAAATTATCCCATTTCTGTTATTCATTAATGTCGCAACTCCATCTCTTTTGTAAGCTTTCGTTATTATACACGCGAACAATTAATTATATTAAGTATTAAAAAAAATTTCGTCACTATAACACTATGGGACTCACAGGCACTCACTCGCGCGCGTTTACGTCGCTATTTATATTATTTTGAGTTCTTGTTCATCACACAAACGGTGTCGCGATTTGTTGTTCCCGTTTTTTTTTTTTTTTTTTTTTTTTCTATTTCTCGATGACTTATTTATTTTTCTCGCGTTGTAGAAATAAAATGCGTATACGTAACCACAACACCGTGAGTGTTTTAGGCACGAGGGGGGTAGTAGTAGGCAGCAGCGAGAAACGTGGTTGCCCTCGCGACGCAATCGCCTCGCTTCGGCTGTAGTCGAGCAACTTCGTGCCTCCTCGTCGAGGTGTGCATACCCTACTGTGTGCGCACACTATTCTTGAATCTCCCAACTCTATAGACCGGCTCTCCGTGTTCGGTATGTACGTGTGTGTGTGTTTCTTTGGATATATATACTTGTGTATCTCTAACGTTCTATATATAAGCGCTGATAAGGCGGCGTCTGCCGGCGCTCGGCCTGACGTTTGCGGCAGTGATCGTTCTCTTGCACTCACACAATTCCGAATTCACCCTAGCTCTCTCAAGCCCTACACCCTCCAACCCTAAAATGTCTTTATCTCTCTTAAGCAAACTCCACGACTCTGTCTCATCCGCTTCGTTTCTCCGTTTTCCTTTTCCTTCAATCCGTCCCTTCCTTCCTATTTATCTGCCTCTCGCCCTTTATTTTTCTCTTTATCTCTGTCTCTTATTTTTTTTCTATCCCTATATATCGGTTCACCCTCTCTCATTTCTCTAATGACAACTACCGCGCCTATCGTAGCACCACTTTCATACATTTTCTACCTAATAAAAGGACGTGTGATCCCCCGTTAATTTATATGCCTCAATTCCTACGAATTACACTTTCTCGGCTTTCCTTGGCTTTCGTATTATCATGTTTTTCGTGCTGCGCTCCCTCCTTCGGTTGTAGCTACTTTGTTGGGTGTACCAAGCAACTTCCAGCGTCGTCATCGCATATACTCGATACGTCGTCATGACGACCTGCTATACACTTGAAAAATACACTTGCCACGAGGCCTCTCAGTTCGTGGATCCTCGTTATTGTTGTCAGTGACGTTAACCTGCCGACAAAAAACACATGCTTTTACTTTTTCGAGCTTATCTTACGGGCTTATGAAATTTTTTTCCTCGTGTTAAAATCCCCCAATATTTTTTCTTCGCTTCACAGCTTCACGGTTGTCGGACTTTCCACATCATCGAACACGAAATTTTAGTCGATGCGCGGTGCTCGAAATAGGCCCTGAGTTTTATAGTTATTCCTGGAAACGTTGACTTGGATTATATTTTCTAATGCTAATTGTTTGTTAAATAAATGACACGAGTGCTTGTCCTTGACGAGGGCGATAATTGGAGAGAATTTGTACAAACACAAATAATATTTCATTCTGCGGCGACATCGCGTGCGACTAAATTTATTGGCTGCTCTTAAAATATACGGAATTTTAATGTTTTCTCTCGGATCGTTCATGCGATGAATCCGTTAAAAATAGCTCGAAATTCGTGGGAACGGGACAGTAACTCGTTTTTTAATTATTGTATATTTTCCGGAGCAACGATTTCCGTTCGGAATAAAAATTACGGATCACAAATTAATTTGAATAAATTAATTCGATAAAAAATGATGGATGAATATTAGAAATAGTGGACGATGCCATTCAAACAGTTCCTCTCGCGTTTATGCACTTTTCTAGTTCACCACCAAGCAACTGTCAAAGGGTCGATGAACTTGCGAAGCACATACACATTCACCGATCCTCAGTATATTCTGTTTTGTTTCCCTCCACCTGTTCGTCGACCCAGTGCAGTTTCGCTTGCTACTCCTACAGTCACGCCCTCTCCCTCTCTCCCCCCCCCCCCCCCCCCCCCCCCCCCCCTTCCTCTTGGATTCGCAATCTTTATCCACTATACTGTTCTGTCCAATTCTCGTTCAATACCCAGCAGTGTGCACTTGGGATGAAATCGATTTTTCAAGCGTCAGAAAATTCTAAGCTACGAAAATTAATTCGCATTGTTTCGCATGTAATCTTTTTCATTAGTTATCCTTCTCCATCATGCCGTATGTACAACGAAGGGTTTGCGGTCATGAACCGTACGCCTCGGAAATCCCTGCTATGATATCGTGGAATTAATATCCCGTCGTGAATATTATTTGCGTCACAATAAAGGAGCGTAAGTCATGCAATCTATCATGCTAATTCGACACACTTACGCCCTCTATTTTGCCACTGGCTTATGTACATATATATCGTCTGAATTTATAGCTATCCTTATGTACCGCCATCGGTAACGTTTGGCGAATTCATCGGGCTGATTCCCCCTGAAATATTCAACGTATTGAATAACTTCGCGAGTACAGACGCCAGACTGTGTTGGCCTTCTATACCTTCTCCAGAATGTATCACCTGCTGCTGCCGCTGCACAACCACCACCAGAAGCAGCTCCAAATCGATTGACTTTTCTAATGGATAAAATCGTTTTGCCTCTATTTTTTGGAATTATTGAGGCAAAAAATGAATAATATCGAATATGAGGAGACGATTTTCCATGTGCGACACTTATGACATGCGCTTTTTTATCACTTCATTGCAAGCCTCGAGACTAAAATTTCTTCGGTTTTCAGTCGTAAAAAGTGAAAAACTCCCTTAATGGATTTAAGGAGTACTGGATTATTGTCAAATCAACAAAAGTATTTTTATGGGACTGTGTATAGCTTTACTGAACGATGCGAGACTTGTTAAAATCGCAATCGGACGTCCGCCTTTCGAAAGCCTCGGAATAAAAGAATGCTCTTGGAAAACCGTCGAATTTTTAGGAGGAGGACGATGATTACGAGAATGCAATTTTGTGTTTTCGCTGCTATATGATTCTTCTTTCGTGCGATACGTCCGAAATCAATCGCTCCGGAAGCTTCTCTTTTCCCTCTTTCTCTTGCTCTCTCTCTCTCTCTCTCTCTCTCCCTCCCTGCCTTTGCTGATAAAAGAGAAAAAAATGTGAGTCTCTATCTTTCGGATTCGGAGTGACCGCGAGAGAGACTCGAGTAGAGCGCGGAGAGACGAGCACACGACAATGGCATTAAAGGTGACGGGGCAAAATATTATCCAAGCTTTGTATAAAGCCGAGCCTCTGCGGAAAAGTCCACAACATTTGAGCCAAACGTCTCGGTTGTTTGATGTGAAGTGAACGAAATAAATTTGTGAATTTCAGGAGCACACGGGCATTATTATGATAAGGAAATCCATCCACGTGCAGAGCAAATGTTCCGAAAATGCGAGGATTTTTCAATCATCGCAAAGATTAATGATACGCTTGCTAATCTAAATTCAATAAATCATTCAAACATGCCGAATCAATAATTCACGCAACTCATGAGGCAGCTTGCTCTCATGAATATTTTTATTGCAATCTGATTGCTCAGTTTTTTAATGCATTTTTCTACCCCCAAATTTTGCGGACATCCCAACTTTTCATAAAATCGATTTATGCATCCGCAGCAAGGATAAATATTTCTCTATAGGTTCTGGTCCACGAAATCACGGAAATCAACGTGACGCGATGTAGCGAGCGCTTAACAGAGTGACGATATTTAGACCCACCGAATAAAATGTTCTCCTCGAAAACACGTCATTTTTTCAGATATTTAATGGATGCAATGGCGAGCAGCATGCGTTCCTGAAAAAGTTTAATTCCATCGACCGATAATGTTGCGAAAGACCAAAACGTTCGTGGTATCCAACGGCGCAACATAAAAAGCGATTTAACGAAGTAAAATTGGTATTATAATTGATCTGATTGAAGGGGCTAAAAGAATTAACCGATTGACAGAACTTCGTTGTACCCGGGGTCATTGTCCTCAGCGGAAATTAATCCATGTCTATTCTCGCACACTGCGTCGAGCGAATCCTTTTATAAGTAATCTCCTTGATTTTATTGGCTTTCTCTCAAGCGCTCAACGGAAATGGATGATCCCGATGGGAGATAATACAAATGTATAGAGTGCACTCTGCGCTGTTGATCAACGGGGAGAAGATAATCAGGGGATATTGGAACAGGATCGAAACAAAGAATTTATTTTAATAATGAAAAACCGGTACGGTTTATCAGTGAATATCATTCCAAGACGAGAATTCTGTGCGGATTCCACGTATTATACTTATCTAAATGAAAATATTGGAAAGTATGAAGTTATCACTTAGCGATATGGAGAATCTGCTTTCTACTCATGGAACATGAGAAATACGTTGTAAAGTTCTTTTTTCATTCGCATTTCAATTTTATTCTATATTTTTTGTGAAGACAAAAAAAAATCACTCATCTTTCTTTTCTGTGGGTTTGCTCTGCCGAATCGTCGGATAAGAGGAGCGTTTTAGAAAAATAATCGACGTTATGCTCCAGTTTTTATAATTTTATAAGTGTCGAGAGGCAACTAATCATTGGAAAGATCATCTGAGACTCCCTAATTTTGCATGATGGCGGAGAAAAACCTATCCAAACAGAGTATTCGATTCCAAAAGCGAGGAAATATATTACTATTACATTTAAACTCATCGTTAAAACGTCGATATTTTTTCAAACTGCTGGTGGCCCATCGAGAAAATATTATTTTAAGTAATCTCAGCGTAAATAGTCATTTTATATCCTCCGGTAATCTTTTCACGCCGCGGTTCAATGCAGGAAAGGTATCATGTTTGCGATTATGAAGAAAATCCATTGAGTACACAGAGTGGGTAACGGGAGGAGGAAGAAAAATGGCAAAAGGTAAATGCAACGAAGATAGAATTGCATACAGTGGGAGAAAGAAACAAAAAGCTGCTCCGGGAACTGTAAAAAGGAAATGAGAGCTTAAAGTTAAGCCGTTGAAAAGCTTCCGTTTACTATACTTTCATGCGTTAATATACAACTGAGAAGAGATAGATATGAGTTGATAAATTATAACATGAGTTGAGTGGAGTGCATAAGGAAAGGAGATTAATAGGAGGTTTAAGGGATTCCGTTTTCGCAACTCCGGAATCCAGAGGACGTGTGAGATTAAGATTTTAGTGTGACGAGGAATCGAGTATGCTGTGTGTATAATGTAGCTCGAAACAAGCGGAGGATTTAGGTAGGAGCTCGTCGTTCACAATCCAAAGCTGGCTCGGATCTTCGGTTTCGCTAACACAGAATTCGTCGTGGTCTCGAGCCCGACGATATATAATATGTTGCTAACAATGTATTTCTGTATTTCAACGTTCTCTGCGTTTTCACAGAGTTCAACGATCTCGAATCAGAAACCTTGGCTTAGCCAGTGTGTGGCTCTCGTTGCGGGATAACAACCAGCAATGACCTTATTCTGCATTTATATACCATTTTGCTTCGTTTGTGCTAGTTTAGATTGGAAATGTGTCGTGGTGTAATATTTCCGGACGTTCCTGATGATTATGGTGGACGGCCGCAGCGCTCAAACGTTTCTGTTTCAACGAGGACACATAACTTTGACGACCAGGACCCTTGCGAGTAGTGGCACGGTAACAAAAGCTTCGTGAGCAACTGGCATTGTCCATCAAGTGCATTTCTATGTATTTCTATACATCGTGCATATCTCGTGAGTGACTGCAGGAAGGCTCTAAACGATCGACCTCAGTTTAACGGAGCACACGAAGAGCTTTCGGACTTTCTTTCTGAGAGTGGCATATCATCGGGCCAGTAGGAATGGCGCTCGTAAAACAACGTTGACCTGTTGTCCTACGCCCTAAATCCTCTTTGTCTCTCACCCTCAGATTCTCAATCCTTCGCTATGTATCGGTTCCTATCCACTATTCCGTCCTTTCGTTTTCTCTCATCGCGTGCTCGACCAGCCGGAAGATCGATCGATTATGTGCCACATAACGAGGAAAGACCCGATCATCCTTCTCCCCGGTAGAACTCATTTGAGAATCACAAAGCACTGACCCCGACAGTTAAAGCCGCCTCCGCATCGAACAATTTAAAATCTGCAGTCCGTTCGTACAACAACAAAAAAAAACAAAATTTACTGCCTTACATTTAACATGAAATGGACGACGTTACTGTTTTCATTATTTTGTCATCGACTCACAGAATTGAAAAACTTTTTTTTAACGTCATGCAGCAGCCCTCGCAACTTCACGTTGGATATGTGCGTTACGCGAAGTAGCGTCAAAAGCACAAGTTTAAGTGTTTCGTGGATGAGTATCCTGTTTTTGGTGGCTCGTAAAGTCGAAGGAATTTTCAAGGAAGTCCATTAAATTTTCTAGCTCGATTCCCTCTCTCAAGCTTCCCCGGCTGCGATTTGATGAGCGAAACGAAAGACCCGCCAGCCGTAGCAATGATGCATCCCTTCCAATAAGGGATGCCTTCGTGTTCTACGAAATGAATGGGCATGGAACGAGGCGCTCGGTGCTGGATCGTTGTTACAAAAGATGGTCGGATAGTTCCGAGATGAGATGGAAGGCAAGAGGAAAGATGGGAAAATAAAAGGAAAAAATCACAGTGGCCCGAATTCCGGACTCGTACTGTCGCGGCAAGCCGTAATTGGAATCGTGCCAGGCCATCCACCTCTCGTCGTACTATCACTGAAACACATAGAGAGCTCCCCTACCACATACTTTTCCTTGTATATAGAATCAAACACAATTTCAACGAGAGCTGCATACCACAACTGTGGATATATGAAAGAAAGGGTAGTGCTCGGTTTATGTGGTAACAGAATGTTGCATGCAATCCTCATGAACATCAGATTGCTCTCCAAAACATACCAAGTCTCAACGTCTATGTCTGTTTCATATACTATCGCTTTCTTCCTCTTTCTTGCCCTTTCTCTCGCTCTCTGTCTCTGTGTATAAAAGCAGATGGGCTGGAATGAATAGGTGGAGAAAGCGAACGATCGGTTCCGTGATTTAGTAGCGGTAACCCAGTCACGTCTTACGCGGGAAAGGAGTCACGAGGCCAAGCTCGTTCAGGCTTTGTGCTAAACTGGTTAGCC
Organism: Campopleginae sp. 14b; assembly: GCA_030522525.1. Taxonomy (NCBI): domain Eukaryota; kingdom Metazoa; phylum Arthropoda; class Insecta; order Hymenoptera; family Ichneumonidae; species Campopleginae sp. 14b. Next base: position 17,383 of record JAPYYS010001134.1, read on the forward strand.
TCCGTTTCATTGTACAAACCATATCGAGCCCCAATCTGAACAAAGCTCACACGACTTGATATTGTTCCACGGCGTTATAATTCGCCCATTTCGTGTCAACCCCTCGCTCAAAAAGTTACGGTTTCATTCGTTCACATCGATATCAATGCGAAGATTAGAGCCATCAAAAACAGGTGCTAAATATTCAAACCATATCAACATTTATCATAAATCACACGAATATTTTTCCTTGCCGAATATTCAAATTAGAGATCCCATATCAATGCGAGCTTTCACCTAAAAATATGACCCAAATTATCCCACTATACGAATTATCATTAACGCGAACACGCCATTCACAAATATACTTTGGAAAATCACTCGATCTTGTTATCGGAATGAGTGACAGATACGCTACGAGATTTTTTTTCTCATGAAAACCTAAAAGCTTTGTTGAGATTTTCTACTCAAACCGGTAGTCTTTACTGAACCGTTTTTCCATACTATTTTCCATAATTTCGAGGCGTAGCCCAAATCAGTGTAGAATTTCGTAAGAACGTAGTACCAGAAATATTTACAAAAAATGGAAGGGAGAGATATTTTTTGGATTAATCTGGAATTAACTTTTGGAGTCAATGTTTTTCGCATTATTGTACTTTTTTTTCCATTATTACTCTCGAGAAACACTGATTGCCAAGCATGTCCTTCGATCCCGAAACGTTTGTGACGTTCTTTCCCGACGAATCGGCGAAAAACACGGAGCAAGAAAAGTCAAACTTTCGCTGACTCTCCTTCCCTTACCCACTTTTTCTTCTCCGTTTTATTTTTATCTGTTCCTTCTTGCTTGGCCGTTCCAGGCACAGGCCAACTGGCAACAGTTACTATACAGGCTATGAAGAATCTAGCTCATGAAAGTTCGATGGAATATAGAATCAAGTGTAAGAGGAAAAACTCCCCTGAGGGGCTTGTTAATCAGGCTCGTTCCCTTTTTTTTAGTTCATTTTCTTGGAACGACCTTTTTTTTTTAACTGGTACAAAGTGGGCACTTTAAAACCGACTCCTAATTATTACAGTCGTCGGTTGAGAAACTCTTACGAAATTGGAAAATCCGACCTCGCGAAAAAAAGGAGAAGCTTCATAAAAAACATTTTTATTGGGAACTGTGACGGCGTCTTATTGAATTTTGAGATCATTCTTTTTATCGAACGCCCTTACATGTGTTTTTTTAAAGAAACGGTTGACCTTGTCACCTTCGGCATATAAAGTTGTTCACCGCATAAGAAATTTGAGTAAAAATATCATTGGAACGCATGAGCCTAATACTGCGCTCAGAGAGGTGGATTATCGTAGCCTCCTCAGGTGTAAAACGTTGGGTTATTGATTTCTTGGTTGGGTCACGTTACCGCCCCTGCCCGACTCACTCGCGGGTCGCTGCTCTGCACACCTGCAAACCTGGCGCTGCTGCCTTCACATATATAAAGCTGGGTTCTTCGCCCTTATAGGAATTAATTCACCGCTTGGAAATGCAAATTTCCAAAAATATCCAGCCACGATTATTCCAGCCGAGTGATCGATCGAAATTCACAGGATTTGAGAGCGAAACCTCGTCTTGCTTCGGAGAAGATTTTCCGGAGGAAAAATTCATTTGGGTGAATTTAATCGCAACCAAAAATGTTAAATTAACATCAACTGAAACGTCAAATCGTGCGGTTTTTTAGATGCAGAGAGAAATGTTTCACATTTTGTCGAAAAATAAATACGAAAGTTACAGAGACTGTCGGAAAAGTTGGGAGATCGAAAACCGAAAATATCTTAAGCCCCAAAGTTATTCTATGGTGAAATTCGATTATAAAGTCCAGCGGGAGTTAACGGCGCGAAAGGGATTACGAAGCATTTGAATTTTACAGGGCAGCCAAGTTCTCGTTTCCAAGCTGTCTCATTAAACTCAGAAATAATAACACCGAATCAGAGTGCTCGTTCTTAGTTAATTAAGAAAAATGATAAATTCAAAAACGATGATTTTGTTATATCAGGAAGATGGCCCGAGTTTTTGAATCGACCAAACAGTTTGTAATGAACGTTTCTTACGATTTTTTATTCTTTCTCAAAGTTGGAAAAATTGAGGAGGTGAGAATTGATTTCAGAAAAAAGTTCGAACACACTCGAGTGAGGAAGGACAAATCAAAGTATTACTATGAATCTCAACATTTCCGGTACAGATGGGAAATCCTTTTTCATCCCATAGGAAGAGTGAACTTTCAAATATTCGAGTACATAGCGATGGGAACGTAAAACTTGGTCTGAGGTTTCCTCTCCTGATATCCCAGCAGCGTATCTGCGGGCGAAAAAGGATCTTCGGAGGATTACCTCGTAAAATTCTTCGGAGTGTTATTGCCAAGATTTTCCTGCGAAAAAACTCGAGTCTCGTTTCTCAACTCCATAGAAACTTCCTCGAAATTATTGCTATACCATGGGCTCCATTTTTTTTTTTTTTTTCGCCTTTTTAATGTGCAAATAATTAAATATCTTATTTTTTCTAATGATATAAAAATAATGAGAGAATTATAGGATTTTATCGCGATGTTTATCGCTCCTAATGACGTACGCGGTCGAATGAATTGAAAAAATTAATTAAGTCCGCACACATTATTTTCAACGTCGCTTTTCTTTTCCCAAGTGGGAGTGAAGGAAAAAACAGTTGGTTACATCATAAAAATACGTTTAGTCAGAATGGCCGGCTTATACCGTAATTAAGCTCCGAGCAAGCGCTTGACCACGTATCCTGGAAAAGCGTAGATCGCACAGCCAACCAACAATACGAACAAAAACATGAAACAGCAACACAGTATTCGCCATCTGTAATAACGACAGACGACGAAGCAACAGGCCTTCCAGGGATTACGAAACCAAGAGAACGATGTGTCGGGGCGTCTGGAAAAAGGGCAAATGAGATTAAACTCATAACTCAATTTTTGCGTTTTAACTTCGGTCTGCTTGGATGCCAATCGACCATGATATTATATTCGTGTCTACATCGAATAATCGTATAATTTTAACATAGGCTAGCTCGTGAATTCTTTGTGTTGGAATTTTTAACCGTTTGAGCTCCTATTTGACTCCGAAAATGGAGAAAAAAAATGAACGCTCATCAATAATTGATTGCACGAATACGACGAACCCACAAACACGTAAATTTTGTCCTTTGTCCAAAAAATTTCACTCGCAAGAGAAAATGTGCATCAAAAGGTTTCGGCAAACATTCGTTCGAAATCTAATTATTCATGTACGCATCACGATTGAGCGAGTTGCACGCAAATCAAAGAAAAGCATTATCAACATCGATTAAATGTTTTTTACAAAGAAACTGGAAAAAAAAAAACATATCATTTGGTCGTTGCGAAGGAAACTTATTAATGCATAATGCAATATGCATGTCATTGTTCCACGGTCGATAGTTTTTCATCACGATTCGTTGCACAACATAATAATGGCTAAGCGAGTCACATGGGTGCAATAATGGCAAGAGACATAATGACTTTCCATCCCCTAAGACAATAAAATAACGGCTGTTAGATTGGAAAGAAAAATGGCAAGGACGCACTAATCGATAATTAGAGCACGAGCTTTTAGTGCAAGATCGACGAACTCTCAGAATAAGAAAATTACTCTGGTATTTTTTCGTGTAAAGTAAAAAATAACTCGTCTGTAAAATTTATAAAGAAAAAACGGGAGGAAATTGAGATGAAAAAATGAGAACGGAATTGAGAGAAAAGAAAATGGGCACACGTGAGCTGAGGGTGAACTCAAATAATAACAAGATCCCTGAGGCTCGGGCAAGCCTGAAAATTACCGAGAGACCTCTACATATCCCAGAGCCTGTTGCCTTGCCTCATATCACATTTATTATAACTTTCGGAGTAAGAAAAAAAATGAGAAAATAAACTACAGCAAATTAGTCCACAATATTGGTGAGTACAGCTGAAAAAGGCTAGACTATGTTTTTCCAGGAATCATAAATGATATTCTTCGTGCTCGTAAATTCATTCAAATCGCCTTAAAAGATCATGATGATGTAAAATTTAAAAAACAAAATGGATTTTTTCTCCATTATCGAATAATTTCGGTCGCTCCAGCTTTTCCCCGGGATCTGGAGCTTTCCGGCCGTTTTTTTTTTTTGTCCCAAATCACGTTTTACACTTCCGAAGGAAAAGTCTGCCTCGCGTTATTCAATAGAGAACGTGATTTAACGCTCATTTGTATTTTGCCGAGTGATAACCGTGGCGAATGTGACATTTATGCATTGGAAGGCACACAACCAAGTATAATTCGTCGACATGACCCAAGTGACAAGGTTAACGCTATTTCTGAAAAAGTATTTCGAGTCGGTGTGTAACGTTACAGTGAAATAAAGTCATAAAAATATTCTGCGCTCCGTAGCTAAAGTCACTACAACATTCGCAGTTGAACACTCTCGGATCTACACCGGTGACATCTGAATGACATGAAAAATCCTGTGGGCAATCTTTGTCTTTGCTCACCCTCCCGGGCCTCTCTATCGCCCGAATCCGTCCATCTCCGGCATCCGGTTACGGCGAATTTTACGTTCGCCAGACGGGAAATATCTCAGTATGAAATATAAAGCAATCCCAGAGGCGCGAAGAACAAAAAAAAACCAATATATGTCTATAGCATTACGACAACGAAACTAGAAATAAAATGAAGCGTGCGTGTGTGCTTCGGTCGTTTCCCTTTAGTCTTAAAATCGCAAAGTGTCTCAGGAAGCCAAGTGACGTTTTCCGGAAAACGAGAACCAACTGGAGTACGAAAAAAGAATAGAAAAACGTTTAGACCGGGTGTAGCGTCATCTGGCCAGAGGGATAAAAGTTGAGCTTTTAAAAGGTGAGAGTCGTGTCTCGCCTTGTAAAACATTTTCACGTTTTCTCTACCCTGCTCTCTTCCTTTTTCTATCTCATTCTCTTTCACTCCCCGTAACAAGTTGCATATTTATATTTTTATTGTTAGACGAGAATAAATGTGTGCACCATAAATACCGAACGAGGGGGAACATTTTTGGCAGAATGAATTTGCCACTATAATTTCATTCGCGCGAGAGGAAATTTATATTTTGGATCGAGGCACGAAAACACACCACCAACGTGTTTTTTTTTTTACTCCCGGCAAATTCGACATTTATATTCTGCATCGTAACTCCTTGGGAATGACCTAATCCAGTGCCTTGAACAAAAAAAAAAAAGAAAAAACTGTGAGGGAGCGAAAAATACGTTTGGAAATTGCAGGAAGCAACCTGACTTGATGTCCCGAAAGTTTTCGCCGATTGTCGGGAACGTAGAAACAAATGATAGTTTTTAAGATTTTCGACTTTTGAGTGACGACGGAAATGTCCCGTGTATAAAAATACTGTCGCTCCACACCAGGGACAAGAAACTGTAGAAGGAAACTTGTGTTTTCCTTCTTGCTAGAAGAGCAAAAACGCTTGGAAAGCGAGAGCTCTTACGCACCTGCGTAACGATTCTAACCTTAGCGAAAGATGATGTCAAGCTCAAGCATTAGTTCGGGGCGTAAGCCTGAAGCGCGTATGACTGTGTTTCGTGTATAATCAGGTACATGGGTATTTGTGACTTTCCGTAGTCCGCAATTTTCAACGGCTATAACGGAGTCAGACACGCGTTTCCGTGAAGGGTAAGAATGAAAACGAGTAGAAAGCTCTCACGCGACTTTCCGTTATCCGATACTCCGTATCACTGTATACATTGATGAAAAAAAGAAGAAAAAAAAAAACGTATAAAAAGCATAGCGTGGGGTATCAAAATTGCGGCACATCGCTTTATCGCGATCAAGCCGTTGTCTGCCTCGGTCTAAACGAATGCCTGTAGTACAATTGTGTAGGTCGAGCCTTTAACCGCAGGGATATTGTCGCTTGTCGTATGCGATCGTCACGATGTATATTTAAATAGTAAGCAAATAAGTATCCTGGAAGAAGCAGGAAGTCGTTATAAACGATTAATGGAAAACGACTTATGCGGTTGATGATTTTGAGCAGGAAAATATTTCATGTTCCTCAATTGATCGGAATGTATAATGAATGAAAGAATTCACGAGGAAGCCTGAATATTTAGTGGAGGAATAATTGATAAGGGGTTGGAAAATATTTTCGATTTAACTCGATCGACATAACTCACTTGGGTGGGGCAAGAGCTTCTGGAGAATGGCGTCCTTTGCCGACCGGATGTTCTTTCGCTTGTGAAGCCGGCACTACAATCATTTCCATTTCCACTTTGCCCTGAAAAGCACGACAATATGTTATGTATACAGGTGCTTACGTAAACAGGAATCATGGTAAGGAATAGTTTTCGTTGGAGCACGTGTGTTGCAGGAAAAGCTTTCTGGGTACGTCCAATATCCCCGGCAGCTCGTGAATTTTTAACTCCCTCAACGTGCCCGCACTCGGTCGAAAGCTCTACATGAAGCAGCACACGGTTCACGCAGGGTTGGCCAGACTCTCCAGTGAACAATCTTTCCTACGACCTACGGCTCTTTCGAAAAACCAAGGTCATCGAGAAAAAAAACGTCTTATTGCTGCTCGTAACACGAACAAAAATAACATTTCCCGAAGCGGAATCAGCTTCTGAGCCAAGAAACACCTTCGGGGACAGCGTAAAAAGAAACAGCCACTAATTTTTTATCGCCTCGACTTTTGCAAACATCACCAACCAGCAACGTTTCACAATCTCGAAGAAATCCTGATACATGTTAGTTTGCATCTTTGATTCATGCGAACGCGCGAACGCTGCTGGACTTGCAATTTAAATGTTTAGCAAGAAGAGGAGATTTAATCCCTAGCCAGAAGCGTCGTCGATGGCTTTTTCTTGATCAATTGAAAGATCACCGAAAAAAATGGACATCATTTGCTCGCGAAGATTTCGGGAGTTTTTCCGGAAAAACTCCTTTTGTGTCCGCATCTGCGCCCGCATCCTCGATTTCCCTAGGGGGTCGTTTTTTTTTTCTTTCACGTAGGAGTCGTCGGTGATGCGGTTGGGATCGGATTCCATCAGTGTTTTTTCTTCGGTCCTTACGAACTGTCGAGGGCCTGTAGCCACTAGAAATGGTTATCGTTGTTGTGACTTGCCTTTAGTCAGATACCTGAATCTACGCACACCCCACATTATACGTCTCTCTGGATATATACGAGACGTTAACTCTTGGCCAAGGGAAGCCTGAGCTCTCTATGAACATCCAAAGAGGTTCATACATTGGGAGGAAAGTCCATTTACTAGGGTGCGTTAACGATCGATCTTTGGTGCTTGATGGAGTATTCTAGGCGTTAAAAAAGAAGAGCGATTGGGGAGTACAGAAGGGATGAAGGTAGATGGATAGGAGGAAAAAAGGTTGAGCGCTTATCTTCATTTCGCACCTACGAACAAATAGAGTCTGACAATCTATGAATCAAGCAGTCAGACAATTGCCGATCCAAATTGATTACTATCAGCTTTTAACTGAGAAACTCGGTCACGTTCGCACTGCTATCGACCGTAATATTAATCTTGATGATCCAGAATTATGGAGATACGTCGAGCTTACATCGTATTGAAATAACCAATGGCTGTGGTATCGTTGCATCGGAGTTATTGTTCATTATGAAAAACGTAACATCGAAGAAACAAAGCTTTCGAAATTCGTGACTCCAGGCTCTTCATCATTTCTGCCAAAGTGTCAAAGTGTGTTGTAGTTTGAGTTTCAAAGCCTGAACAACATCCCTGGTATTTGTGGAACAACCAATCGTTGATCGCGCGTGGTCGTCATCGAGCAAGTTGAAAGTGCCAGAGGGCTTGATCGATAAGAACACGATAGAAGGAGCGCGGAGCTTATCGTGTTTGATAAACTATAGAAGGAACCAAGCAAGTTCGTAGGGGATCTAATCACTCGGGGTCCAAGGATTATACGGGCAGGTACGTTATAAACCTGCCAGGGACCGCGAGCTACTTCATGGACGGCCAATGACTGAATCATTGCGTTGTCCCCACTGCCAGAGCGTCTCGATTCGACGACTTACGAGACTGTAATCGATCCTTGACAAAATCGATGTGCCACCCTGTTTTTCTTCCACTCGCGATAATCACGATTCTTGTTATTGAAAGATCGAACATTCAGAATACTCGAGCATGCTATCGCTTACTGATGCGATTTGGCACGTGCCAAATTTCCTCAAGTAAAGAGAACGAGGTCCCGAACATTCCCGAAGCTATTTAACCCTCTTATCATCCAATATCCCTTTATATACTTGAGCAAAGCTACCAGCAGTTCAGCAGTTCATTGCATTCGTCGTTGGCCAGAAAGATCGTGGAGTAGGATCAAGTTTGCTTACAGTTTGGGCTGCCTAATCCGCCCACGGTTATCGGCTAATTTCGTTCGATTTTCCGAGAATAATATAGACACAGCTACGTTCTCGTGGCTAAACCGAGCAGCCGGCTTGACTTTATTGCTACGAACATTCTTCCTGCGTATAACAAGAGGCGAGAGGACCAACTCGGCAGGATAACCAAAGTGAAGCATGTGAGAATGATCCGGACAGGGAACTCCCACCTTGTGCCTCGCTGCAGCTCCCAACGAAGCCATCCTAATCACCGCTACCATGAGATTACATTAGGTAACGAGGAAAAGCTTCCTTATACGATACGATGAGTCGAGCTTGTTTCCAACCAAGTTAACTGTAACAACCTGTGAGAGACGATAGGCTTGTGTTCGCCAGGTCTATCCCCCGTGATAGGGAGCGTCATCCGCACTAACTATGATAAGACTGCTTGATAAACAGGTCCTACCTGCGATGACTGGATAATCTCTGAACTATAATATGAATGAGTGGCTACCGAGCATCGACGAGGCTTACAACCCAAACCAGTGGATTGTTCCTCTGACAGAAAAAATGTATTATTCACGAGTAAGAAGGAAGATCGAGTATTAATGGTAGCTCCTACAATAATCACCCAAGTGATCAAGCCCGGACGTGAAGCTTTGATCGAGAAATATGTCTCGACGGAACACCTCAATAATACGCCTCAGTTGAATTCGATACGATTACTATCGGCTCCCATTACTCATGTACATTTCTCTTTAGGCTGGTGTATGTGGCTTGGTACATTCCTACCTTGGCTCCATGTTTGTTCGTTATGCGTCTTACTCGCGCAGTGTACACGATAGCGATCACGAGCAACAGTAGAAACGTTCGGTATTGCTATGTATCACGAGACTCGAATCACCTTCTCCCCCTCCCTCCATCCAAAAGGGTTGGAGAAACACGTGCCAATTCGAGTCCTGCATTGTCGCAATATGATTGCTTACTATTTGACTCGAACAATCTTGACGAGCTCACAGTCTATACCGCAATTCTAATGTAAAACGATTCGTCCATACATCCGTACAAACCGCTCTATCGACCTCAATAGAAACTCCAATTGTGGCCGTTCGAGCATCTGATTTATTGTCCAATCCTAACCGAAACTGTTAATGCATGGAGTATATTATTTCAGTGTAATATTTGAGCTGTAACGTTCCAATTATCAGCGAACCCATTTCCTCAGTGATTTTAATCATTAGCTATAGGCAGTTGCGAAATTCAATGAGTCCCAATGTCCAGTTGTGCTCGCTGCATCGAAACAGGCAGTTTTTCACGACCAATTTTGGAATTGTTCCAGAAATTATTGAACAAACCACATTGCCCTAGTTTCAAAACGATCCGCAGTCAAAATTGTGGTAAAAAATGTGAATAAAGTTGGAAAAATGTTTGGCTCGTTCTGGACAACGATACGATCGTCTCTCACTCGAAGAAAACGTTCAAGTTATAGGCGCACGTGTGAGATCGTGGCTGTGGACCAAAAGTTTGACGAAATCAACGATCGAGACCGTAGGAATAAATCATACGATGCCGCTCAGTGCGGGTATGAAACAGCTGCACAGAGAATGTTGCATCAGCATCTTTCGTCCAGTCTCAACGGTTTTTGCAATGGACTAAGGAATAGATTATTAATCGTAAAATATTTTGCTCACCGCTTGGACTTCCTTTCCCGTGCTGGTCGTACAAGCGAACGGCCACCATGCTTTGGTGCGCATAACTTTAAATAGATTGACCGTCGGTGACTTGGGGTGCATGACCTTAAGCGTGCAATTTTTCGGGTTGGCACTTCCCTTTGGCATTCTCGAGAGGTCCATAGTTAATGAGCCTGGAAAATACATCGTCAAAGAGTCACCGATGACGTTCGTAACCGAATGGACCGTAAACTTTAATTAAGCGTTGGTACGTTCGTTCGGGATGAAGCGCGTTGGAATTGCAAATGAAAATTACACTTCACGCACCAACAAAGTTGTTAACGGGGCATATATATTTCTTTGAGGATCAATCTGATACTGGGAAAGTGCGGATAATGCGCTCTATGCGTCTCGACGTTAAATTACAGACTGATGGATGAGTGATTACAGACCAGGACGCTTTATATTGATTAGACTTTCTATCTCCCGTTTAATTCAGGGTTATTATTGTTTTGAGGCGAGTCATTGGAGTAACGAAGAAAAAAAAACGTCTCTGGATGCCCTGTTATTTATTCAATCAGTGAAAACAAGGCAATTACGATTCCTCGAAACACGTATAGCGTTAAATTGCTTCTCGAATTATCCCATTTGTTTGGACCTTGCTGCTGCTGCTGCTGCTGCTCATAACAGCAGCGCGATGCATTCGTCTTACCGCTTGATAAATTACAACATTTCGGATTTCACACACACATTCGATAACGTTTCGAGTCAAAGGTTACTCGTGCGCAAATGAGGGAAAGCACTTGCTTCGTCAGCCAACAAAACCACGACCCAGCGAACGATTCCCCTCAACATTGAGTTTGGAAACTGATAAGAAAAATACCGGGCGTAGCAAGGTCGGTAACGAGGTCGAATGGGACGGAAACCGTGGGGAAGATCTCTCGAGTAGGAAAAGGTTTGATGGAATAAACGGCGGTTGGAACGGGCCAAAAAAATTCTAGTTTACCAGGTAAGCGTTCTACCGGTGATAGGATCTTTCCTCGCTATCAGTTTTTGTTTCCCAATCAAAAGTTTCTTGCGGATAGCAACGGAAGCTTCCAACTTGCACGATTTTTATTACTAGTCTTGAAAACTATCAATTTTCCCGCTGCCAGAAACTCCCATTTCTTAATGTTTTGAGTTTTATCTCACCGAGAAAATCGTCCGGAGAAAAATGATCGCTGTCCCAGACTTGCAGGTTCAATTTGCAAGGCATTTTCTGCTCGGTGTAGTCCTTGGCAAGGACCGAGAGTTTTTTCCGCACGATCATGAGATGCTCACCCCTTGCATATGTCACACGGAATACAAAACGCCAATTGAAGTTTCCCTCCCCATTTAAGGAGTTGTAGTGAACGTCTGTTTTCTGGTGATCCTCGTAAATGATCCATCTGTGTCGTGGATAGTTTGAGATTGAAAATTTGTGGATCTCAACGTGAGCATATGAAAAAAAAATTGAGAATGCGATTCGTCATTCGTGTATGAGAAAGAAAAACATGGATTATAGAAAAATTCAATTACCCTTTGATATAAATATCAGAACATTTTTCCCCGGTGAGAAATTGATTATCGACTAGAGGGACGTCCTCGACGTTCCATATGATAACGCGAATTTCATAGTCCTCGGGTACTTGGGGAGTTATATCGATCGGAAGTTTGGGGGGTAATTCGTCAATGTTGAACATATCGATCCAAAGCTCCAATTTACCCTGACACAACAAAGTACCAATTTTCCGTGTGTACATTGAGATATTGGAGTTACATGCCTGCTCGTCTCTTTTCATCAGGCTTTATGGCTTTTCTTTTTTTTTCGTTTTTTATGGAACGGCCGGATGATAAAAAATATACGACTGGCTGTTTCTTCGGAGCTTAAAGGCTCGCGTAAACCGTATGGTCCAAGAGAAAAAGTTGATTGCAATGATTCGCACTAAACAGATACAATCGAGCCATCACGATAGCTTTTCGACGTTCGATCGATATATCAGAATTTTTATCATAAAAATTAAAGTCGTTGATTGTGACGTTCAACGATCATTTTTCTGGTTATTTTGTAGGAAAAAATAATGCAAACGTTATGAGAAATATTTTGGAAAAATGGATATGAACCTGCTCGAGACCGGGCCTGCTGGCGTTAAAGAGGGGACGACGTTCAACGTGCTCGGGAACCAGAGTCGTGCCACAAATTGGAAACTCCTGCCACTGATGAAGTACGTTCAGTGCCATACATTGATATTTTTCTGAAAGTATATAGAGCATGATCGATCATTCGTTTTGACAATCGACGAATTTTCGTTTTATATGGAAAAGGGATAAAGGCGTATAGAACCTCCTTTGTTGGAGCAGCTCCCGAATGATGCAGTAAATGGGAATTTTTGGTTGCCAATCTCCACGCGATCCTCGAGGTACTCGGGCGATGGCAAATTATTTTTATTGCAAAGATAATCGAGAATCTGTGTGGGCTTTTCACGGTCTCGCCAGGCATTGTATCCCGAGGTATTGTATGTTTTGGCAATGCCACAATGAGCTCTGTGCGTACTGTAGAAACGATTTTCAATGTCGATCTTTGTTTCGCCTATGAGATCGTCCGGGGTCGCGGTATCGTGGTCCCAAACTTGGATCGTGACCGTATGATCTTTTGGAAACTGGGCATCTAACTCGAAAAGTCTTGACAAGTTCATCGAGCCACGGTTTTCATTAAAAATATAATTATTAAGGATTATTGAGATAATTGACTCACTTTCCAAACATTGGATTGAGCTGATTGGGAATGTAATTTTTCTTGTCGTTGATATCGTTTTTGCCAAGTTTTATTCGCAAATACGGATCAGATTTGCCGCTCAGTGGATCGGTCGGCTGCAAATTCATCGCTTAAAATGATAAACAATTAGATAAATGCCTGTCTCATTATAAAGACGATCCCATTAACCCAAATTTGGACGAGCACGTACGCCCCGAAGTCTAATTAATATTTAATACGGCTTCAACTGATATAATTACGGTGGGCAGCTGGGATTTCTGCTGCACTTATGAAACCTGTCAATCTAGTGTCGAGCTAACGTGGCATACGAACCGCGTAATTTAACGCGTCGCAAAGTTAAAGCTAATGATGAGATATGTACCTTCTCAACCCTTACTTTTTGGCCCATTAAAGTCGATTATTTTGACGGATTTAAAAAACCGGAAGGAAAACAGACGAAAACACGTGACTTTTGAGTGCACAAAAAATAACGATCAATTTTTCAGAAAAATCATCGTTATGAAAAAATCAATGTTAAATAACTCGGGTGAGGAGCCTTAAAGAATTTTCAGATGTGATTGTTGCTCGGACGTGACTTACAGACCCAAAAACCCAACTCCAATTCGAATCGAACTTTACGATGGGTCAATAAGACCCACTGGGAGGAATCTCGGGTGAAATTTCCATCAATTTCTAATCATAGCTCGTGAGGAAAAAAAAGTAATGTCATGCTTAATGATTATAAAAAAAAAAAAAAAACCTTCTACTTTAATTATCGATTTTCTGGAATAAGACTTCGATGATTCAAAGCAATTTGCTGGCGTACTTAGAGGGAAGGATTACGGAGGATATCGTTTGAAATGTTTCGTGCACTTAAAGCAAATACCTTTTACAACGTAAAGCCGCACTATTACTTTAAGGGGTTCTTGCGAGGGATAGTCGTCGCATAGACCATCAGCAACATTTCTACCGGTCTTCGTTCTGCATCGTAAGTGCTCGGGATGAGGCCAACGATATAGAACTACGTGACCCTACGATAAAAATTCATTTTTATCATCCACTTACATTCACAGTAGTTTGTAATAATAAAAAAAAAGGAGCATATTGAATGAGCGGTGAAAAAAAAAAATGGAATTCTCAAGGTGTTCGATAAAAAAATACAATTGTTTAGTGCTAATTTTTGTTATAACTTTAAATAAAAAAAAAGGCAATTGTCTGAAATTTTTATTGCTGCGGTCGAGAAAGTATTTGCGACGATCATAATTCACGAAATGTCAGATAACTCCACTTTATGCTTCAGATAATATATCTACGATCGATCGTACGCCCTTAAAATTTATCTGGCGATGTTCCAAACTTTCGTGTACCAAGAGTCATTAAATAATTACTGATCAAGTATGATGAATGGGCATCGTTAAAAAAATTAGAATTATGAAGAATTCATAAGCTCGAGTGACGCTTTTTTTTTTCTCGTTAACATTGGTTATCGTAAATAATATTAATTTCCAACTAACTTTGAATCTGCCTGCAAAATTTTTTTCGTCCCCATTCGGATCTCCCGTTCTTTTTCCTTTCCACAATTCGAAGCTTGTCAAACGATCGTTAAATCTATCAAATTCCGGTTGCATCTCTAATTCCATGGGATAAATCTGATTTAATTAACTACGAAGACATTTGAATGGAAAGTTTCTCTCGGGAATACCTTCAGCGTTGCTATTGGTTTTTGACGCGGCAAAAGCGTCTTCGTGATTCCAAGCTCACAGTTTCTTTCCTCCTGGGAAAAAAAAAAATTCATCTAGTTTGCAGATTTATCGCAGAATGAAAATTGCATAATTTTATAGGCAAATTCTTGGGTATATCTACGGCGGTAAGACGCCCTCGAGAAGCCTTAAGGTGAACGTCGCTGTTGAAACTTTCGTTCCTGATTTTAAATCAGTTTTCCGTTCCAAACTTACCAACGAATCGGTAAACACTTTAGCATCTATTACTTTTTTTTTCGTCACTGTTTTCTCTAACAAGGAAACTCTCGTCGTTGAGAAAATGAAGATTGCAACTTTAAATTTCGCAGGCTGTTTTACACAGCGAAAGATCGCGCGACTTTATTTACGACAATAACGTGTATACTGGGGCGTACTTCGAGAGAAGCGAAATATTTAGACCACCAATCGTGACTCTCGTCCTCGTCGTGACCATATTCCTCCTCCTTCTTTTTCTTTCGAAACAATTTGAAATTTCGTACGAATTTTTTAAACTTTTCAAACAATTTTGTGAAGCGCCATCGTGTATCGACGCCGGCTAATCGTTTGTACGATATCAAACCTTTGCTCTCTTCTCTCTCAGGGTCGTATTCATTGGGCAAGGGAACTGGAAATTGTAAGCACGAGTTGACGTTCCTCCCCATAGGCTCTTGTCATAATAAAGCAAAGAATTTTTTAAGAGAATGAAAAGTCTTTACGAATAACGGCTGAGCCGAGTTTTTTGCAACCAAGTTTGGTGCAATTGTCGCCGTAAATTTGTGACTCGTATTCCTCGTCGGTTATTAATTTTTTCAAAAATATATAGGCCGTAGGAACGATGGAAACTCCGGCGTATTTAAAGCAGCCGAATCCTCGAGAGTCGTAAACTTTGATAATAACAGATGGGAAATAAATGTCAAGCTCTGGCATATCCTGAAATAATTTATCGACCAATTAGCTGTGCGATGTTTGAGTTTGATGCTGGAATATTTATGAGGCTCGTATTCTCGGTTTACCAAATCGACGACAACGTGGTTTTCCTCAAAATTTGAAAAATTTTTCGCGTTTTCCATGACCTCGGACTTGACATGTACTCCCGAGCACTCGAGAACTACTCTCGGTTTCGTGACAGGAACGTAGTTAATCTTCCTCATGTCACGCACCCCCCAAAAGATAACTTCCATGCGATGGCTTCTCATTGCGGGTCTTATATCGTCGGGCAGGTTGTAGATCTTGCCTTCCGTTGACGTATTAACCGAGGGGAAATCTGCCAGATCGTTTTCCCCTGCCTTCGGGGAGAAACGGAATAAAAGAAACATCGAGATACATGTCGCCGAGATTTGTGTTATTCTCATTTTTCTATAGGCGCGTGCCAAAAGTGGCTATAAAAGAGCGTCGAGGGATTTACGAACATGGCTAAACTTATTTCCGAGCAACCGCCCGTTGACAAACTTTATGAAAAGAGCTTCGACGTATTCCCTTCGTTTACCATTCGTCCAACATTTCATCGTCGTGCGAGTTAAATAAATAGCCGAACTATTTATTTCGTAACGAGCTTTCATGTTTGGCTTTCATTAAGCTAATACTTTCGACATTGGTCCGAGGCACAAACTTTACGTATATTGACGAGGTTAGAATGACACGAGGCAAAGTTTTAAGTCGCAAACAACGGGGCTTTTGAATGAGGCGCGCTTTGAATTATCTCCCGAACCCGAAAGGTCGAATAATTCAAAGCGGATTTCATACTGGACTGAACTTTCATGGAAAAAAATGAATCACCGACCAATAACCCAAATCTTTTAAACTTTCAAGTAAATCCGATCGGTTTGATCTTTTATTTTGCTCCCTTGGCACGTTATCCTACGAGGAAAAACGTCTTGTCGCAAGCTCCATGAATAAATTGTACTTTTGTTGAATTATCATCGTACGAATAAAATTTATATGTATTTTTACTGTTGTCGTCCATATCTCTTACTTTTCAAGGGGATAAAGTTTACGGCTGGATTAGAATTTACCTCTATAAGCTCGAAAGCCGCAAGGACACTGCCACTATAATCCTTCTGTGACTGAAATTTGTGCCACTCGAGCTTCGGTGGAAATTCCGGTGGTGTGTAAGTATCAGTGGCGAGTTTTACTACCGGAGTCGCGATGCACCGTCCAAAGAATTCTTTTGTATCCTGTGCTAGGAAATCGTGAGGTTGGTTCAAAATGGGGCAAATATTTATTCGAGGATCTTCCAAAGAAACAAAGATTGATCGTTTTTATTTTTTATTTATGGACCAGATGTTCTCAAAAGCTAATAGTTTGTTGAAGCTACTGTGGCGTTCATTTTATTTTTTGAAAGAAAGCCCCAACTGTTCGTACGCAACTCACACACATGTCCCAATCAAAAGCTTCGATGACGACTTTCGGTGGCAGCTCTTTTATATTTTCTCGCGTACCGTGTAATTCGATCGGTGGAAATATCAGAGTTTGATCCCAAAAAGGGTCCAGGCTCTGTTTGATGGTCTATGGAAAGAGGAAAAGCGAGAAAGCTCGCAGATGAAATGGATTAATAGAAGAATCTAATTTCTCGTCCATTGTCATCGGACGAATGCATCGATTTTTTTTTTCATGCAATACTGCGAAAAGTGTCTGTCGTTTTTTGTTTTTTTTTTGTTTTCTTCGAACATTCACCAATGAATTTCAAGGTCAACAGCCAAATTTCGATCGCACTTTTTTTTAAGGATCGATTTCGTAGATGGGAATTTTATTGTGATAAATTTTACCTTTGTCGTCGAAGTGTAGCCACGGAATATCACTCGCACGAAAGGATCCATCAAGCCCGATGAATCCATGCCTGGATCGAAACGGCCTTGGAAAATGTGAGCTCTCAATTGGAATTTCTATAAATTTTTATTTCATTTCGATAAATTATGTGGTCCGCTGTGTCAAAATGGCAAAAGTTATCCTGACGACGGATGCAAAGAAATTTTCGTTTTTTTTTTTCAATTTAATTTTATAAAATAAATCGATAAAAAGTTCGTTGACGTGATAGAAAAAAAAATTAAGACCAAATATGGGATTGAGCGTAATGCTCAATCCTCTTCAAGTCCTAACTACCCTTGATTTGAATTATTTATTGCATTGAATAGTAATTTCATGTATTGAAGGTCTAACCACTCTGGGATTGAATAATAAATGATTTTCAATGGCATCGTACTCTTTGTGTACTGTGTTATTTGATCGATTGGCATCTTGAGGCTGGTTATTATCACGTGAGTTATTTTGGACACTGTGTCATTATGACGCGTGCTATTTCGATATGGTGTTTCTTCGATGACACACTGACAGTCTTAATTAGCGTTAGACCAGGCATTTCGATTAGAATGACGGAGAATGTTTTGAAATTCGAAAAACAAAAAAAAAAAACAATAAAATTTAATTTTTTTCAGTAATTGGACAATTTTTCTACTTTTTAATTACCCAATTTTCGGTATACGTGAAAAATCTTGGAAACGTATCGAGACTCGAATTATAGTCGACTTCGTAGCCCGACGGGATTGCGCTCCAGCAAGCATTTGCAAACTTTGCATTACCGAGCCACATGAAGATCTCGAGCTTACAAGCGCAATAATCTTGGACCTCAGAGTCATCGCTGTCCTCTCGATTTTTTAGGAACAAATTCATTCGCTCCCCACATTTTGGACCTTGCGAAGTTTCATCCTCGGAGTAAAGAATTTTTGCTGCTGGTAAACGTGCGTATGCAAGGCGTTTTGAGCCCGCGATCATCCACACAAACACGTCTGGAAAATCGTCCTGCGGCTGATATGGCCAGACAGTAAGAAAAAATGTAAATTTTCTTAATTTTCATTTTTTTGTGATAAAAAAAAGGGCATCGTACGAATCGTCAAGTTTTTTGGGACTGCAACAATTTTCTATTCAAAGAGGATCAATCTTGAGGAGATTTTTGAACAATTTCGATAATTGCATTCGGAAAGAAAGTAATAATAAATTATTGTGCCATCACAATTTTCCCTGAGCCTCATTTCTTCGTTTCTTCGAAACTACAAATCTTGACCTTGAATTTCACAATTAAATAATTAAAGAATTATAATCTCTTTCAATTTCCAAAATTATCTGAATTATTTTGTCTGAAATGCATCAGAGAGTCAATCACGTTTAGCAAGAAACTAGGATGACACACTAATTTTAAATATTATTTTCTCACTTCGTGCGGTTAGTAAAAAAAAAAAAAAACTTACGTCGTCGCAGAGCTCACGAATTTTGTGAAGATACTGATAAGCATGGATCATAGCAATTCTCATGTAATGATTATTGTGCAGAGAACCGTTGACTTTGATCATTCTGAGGATGGATTCAATTTTTTCTCGACAAAGATTGACCCTGTGTCGATCTAGTTTCGTGGTTCCGCCTTCGTCGTCGTATCTTCCGGTGTCGAAAATGTGTAGATACTCAGTGCAGTAATGTTTCAAGCACATTATTATTTCGTTGTACGTCGTATAGCTTGTGCGATTCTGAACGATGATGAATCCCTGCAGTTTCTCGAGTTCGTTTTCCTGTTTTTTTTTTTTGTTTCCGATTCACGAAATATTCAATAAAATTCATCAGTTTCTCAGGTGAAATGAAAAAAGTGCATGGGAAAAGTTTTGTTTTTTTTAGTACACGACGAGCCAGTCAGTGTGGAGAGAAAATAAATAGTTGGTTGACGAGTTGAGCTTTATTCTCATATAAAAGACGTTCACGATCTATAATAAGGTCACAAAGGCTGATATGAGCGAAGCAAGCGCCATTCTGTTATTTTTGTTATTTGGGTCATTTGGCCCTACTGGAATATCGGAAAGTGAGACTTATCGTATTTATTTAGTGAGACGTGAAAAAATCGGCCGTCGCTCAATATAAGATCAGGGAACGTGGAAAGCAAGGCGTCAAACGAGTTGCGCTAAAAAAAAAGATGATTTTTTGTTGCCTTGCCCCTCGAATACCCGCTTAAATTTTTTACTCTGTCGTCGAAGTTGAGAAGGAGAAAATTGTGATGGCAACGACTACGAGAACGAGGAGAGCCAGAGCTCTGGCACGTATTATCATGAGGGCAGATCTCCAAAGAGAAGAGATATCGTTCCTATGCTCGTCCTCTCGATCTAACTCTCTGCATAACTCGGGCTATTTCTCATTCGCACACAAAGTACAACTGAGACAATACGAAAGCATCGCTGCAGGTATAGGCTCGTGTAGGTGGGATATTAAAGTTTCCACAATCGTGAAGAGGCGTTAAATATGCAACAAGAACTTCGCTTTTTCAAAAAAGAATTCGCTTTTGTCTCATCGCCTCATCTTTTTCTTATTCCTCCCCATTTTCTTTTCTCTATTTTTTTAACTTTTCACTTCCTACATTTTCTTTGAGGCTGCGACCGAGAATTATAGGATGGAGACCGTCTCTGGTGCTGGATCCTCCGTGATCACAAAGCATATGCGGTGCATAAGTATTTGCAGAAAATGTTTCACTGTCGTTAAACCCGATTACGTTCTTTCTTTCATGTCGAATAAAAATCAACGACGTTCCATTCTTTTTGCTCATGAAAACGGAAAAATTCTCTTATTCTACGATTCCGAAACCGAAGCTTCCGTCAAATTTGACTGATTTGAACTTGGGATAGGGAACAATGTGAAAATGATACTCTTTCTTACCAAAAAATTGGCAATGAAACGTAAGCTGTTTGTGTTGGTTACTCGCCACTGGAAATTGGGCCACCAGGACTTGACGAACATGCAAGGTTTGCTGGATCCGAGTGGTATGTAATTGTACTTTCCATCGGTGCTGCCAGTTAGTCTTGGCAAAGTCTGGCTCTCGAAAACCGGACGTTTTTCCAATGAAGTCTCGTCTTAAAACAAAAAACAAAAAATTGGTCATTTTGAAAGTCCGTTTCTTATCTACAGTCTTGTCCAGTCTGTTCGGTCGTACAAAACCGAACGGACGATAAAAATAGAGTATCGATGCAGCGGATCCGCGGACGATTGTCCGCGGTCGAAGGATAAAAAAAGGAAAGAAAAAGTTAAAGCAAAAGCCATAACTCAATGTTACACTTGGGAAAATAAAGTTACACAATTTAAGTCGAATTTTTCGTGGCATAGATTTGTTATGACACATGAAAAGTGTTGGAGCTGCTTGAACTGGAACAGCTTGCGAAGTTTACGTTGATAAGTATTGACGGGAATTTCGTACGTGCAGCCGTCGACATAAAATCCACATGGAGAAAATTTATCGAAGAGGATTGAACGTATGGGTGCATGTAACGGAGAAATAAGTACATATATATATATATATATATGTGTGTATATGGTTGGCACTCATAGGAATCGCTATAAACTTCAATCGCACGGGCCCACGTCACACAGGAAATAATATGTGTCAGAGCGTTTCACCGAAAGTTTTCTCTCGTCCAAAGCGAGAAGGTCTAGGCGCACAAGCCATCGTCCTCGTGGACGTTATTCTCTCTGTGCAAACTGCACCAACTATTTATACATACGTCTCGTTACGTGTGTGTTTGTATAAGTCTGTCTGGCTTATACCAACACGGAAATGAGAAATCACTTGAAAACTTGATTAATTAACAGCCTCCGACTGTGGCGGGTACGAAACACATTGTTGGCTTCGAAACTGTGATTAAATTTGACGTTGCCCTAAAGCTTATCGGTCATCAGAACTTTTTTCAATTCTTCGTAGTTGATCGGCGTCTTTAATGGAGAACAACCGGTGACATTTATTTTTCTTAAAATATCGACGTGCGGTAGCGAGACTGGAAATGGATCGGCCCGATGAGTTACTTAAAGAGTCGATCAATAATAGCTGATCGAAAAAAGTATGAAAACTCACCGAAAGGTCCGTCGTCGTTGTCAATACATTGACTGTAAGGATACATGCGATTGCCACAGTTTCCAAAACTGATCTCGAAATTAATCGCTTTTGTTTTGTAGCGCGAACGATCGATCATGCAGGCGTCGTAAATGATACCTACGAGAATATATTCCTCGGTGTCCCATAAACTTTTCTAAAGGGAAAAAAAAAAAAAAAAAAAAAAAACAAAAAAAAAAAATCCGACAAAAAAAAAAAAAAACGAAAAAATAAAATTCTCAATTTTTTTTTATTTTTTTTATACTGATATTT
>JAPYYS010001135.1:0-27946 GCA_030522525.1 Campopleginae sp. 14b
AAAAAAAAAAAAAAACAAAAAAAAACAAAACACAAAACCAATAAAAAAAAAACAAAAAAAAAAAAAAAAAAAAAAAAAAAAAAAAAAAAAAAAAAAAAAAAAAAAAAAAAAAAAAAAAAAAAAAAAAAAAAAAAAACCACCGAAAAAGAAAAGAAAAAAGCGCCTTATATAAAGATCCGTCACACTATCCGAGAGCAACGGGCAAGAGAAGGTAAAAGAAGCGAAAAAAAGTGTCACGACAGAGGAAACTTTACGATCGAACTTTATCGTTCTGACGCTGATATTCGCCTATTCTATATCCTGCTAAATCGCGATCTTTTTCGGATCGAATTTCCACCGAAAATCGACGTTTTTTCAAACGCAATAAATTGCAGCAAATGTGTAACCTAAAAAACTGCACTCGGTCCTGACGAAATGAGAGACAAATGATAAGAAAAGAGTGCACACGGTATTTTTGAATCGTGTGCGGAAAAAGGACGAGGCGTAGAATTTCGCAATGAAAAACTTTTGTATTTGACATCGCGATTGTCGATCGTTTCAAATTTCATTCCTTTTTTGATTGAAACTGCTGGAATCGGTGGATTCGATAAAAGAGCAATGTTCTCCAGTTTCAATGTTTTTAATGGCTGGGCGTCGGTCAGTGTTTCATGTACACGTGACCGTGTGGACGAACGGCATGCCGCGGGAAAAAAAAAAAACAACAACAACAACAACAACAGCCGAAATACGGGCTGACTCTGCTGCTGGTCGGGCGATAAATTTTTCGCGATACAATGTCTCGATTGACAAAATTCTGCACTTCAGTGTACATGGCGATTGTTATTGAATATTTGACTCTGATAAAAATAGCGCCCGGGATACGAGGCAAAAATTATTTCAAATTTCTGTCGAGCACACGTTCCGGAATGTCGATTGGTCATTCTGTTTATAAATAAGAGCGGTACTTACGCGCGAGAACGAGCAGGTGCGAGAAACGTAACGACGGCACGATGTCCGCTCCGAGAATCGGCGTATCTGACGAAATTCGAAATTTGCATTCGAAGTTTTATGAGGCAGGAACGGGAGGACGGTGGAATCTGGTGGAAAAAGAATCCGGCGACGATTACTTTTGTCTCGACTCTTAACTCTTTTTAAAAACACACACACACGCACGCACACACACGCGCGCGCGGATTTATAGAATTTGAAACAACTCGACGACCAACATTTTTCGCTGAATGTTTGGTCCGAGAAATAGCGCGTTGAGAATGGCGATGAGGATTTATAAATAGGCGCGGGAAAAATATACTTTTCGATATATTTTCGTGGACTTGTGCTGCGCGATTTAGTCAAACAAAATTGCGAGCCACCCTCTCCGTTAGAGGGTGCGCGGACGACTGATTCGCGCGAGCCTCGACGTCGCGGCTGCTTTCCCTCTCCCTCTGACTCATGGGTGTAGCCCGCGCGCGGCCGGCGGGCGCCAGGGGAGACAGAAATTGTGTACACCAGTGCTCCCCTCTCCCCAGCCCTCCCCACTAACTACCCCGTACCCCTCAGCCTGCCCGCTAACCTCTAGCGCCCGCAAAAACCATGAGAAATGGAAGGGATGAGTCTGGGTTGCCCGCTCACACTCCAGCCAGCCCTTTCCGCAATGAGAAACTACCACCCGAGACTTTTCCACAGGGAAAGAAAGACCGAGAGAGAGAGAGAGAGAGAGAGGGAGAGAGGGCAGAGGGAATTACGACAAAGTGTAAGGTTTGCTCTACGACGATATTCTTTCGAGAGCTCGCGACAAACTGTACAAATAAGAACACGTCGAGTCGTCGATGAATATCTGGCCAGGCAAAAATAAACGAAAAAATCCATCGGAATTGTATCGCAGCGATTATCTCGCTGTGCTGACTTTCATTACAAAAACAAACACATCGAGGGCTTTTCTATTTTGACACAAATCGAATTTTCGAATATTTTTCCGACCTTGCTCAATTTATAATCCAGCATCGTCAATCATGGCTGGAATAATGATTTTTAATAAAATTCATTATTTCACGAAATATCAAAGTTTCATCGCCTGCAGATCGCTATTGTCTCGGAGATTTATGAGGAGAATATTCCTGAGAGGTCGAGGCTGCTGATGCGAATCGTCATTTTATCACCGAAACAATGTTATTGCGAGCAGGCTCAAATTGTTCACTCCCTTCGGGGTTATTAGTTTTTTCAAAGTAATTCCAAGTGGAAAAGCTAGAAAAGGTCTCGCTAGCTCCGAGAAATAATCTCAAGTTTTTCCATTCATCGGAGCTTCATTATGGCAGAAACACAAGATAAGTCGAGTCCCCAGTCGAGGTAGCCAAGGCAAAGATGCTCTTATAAGCTTTCGTACTGTACTTACACTTGTTCTTCTATAGATATATGCAAATTTGTGTAGTCATATCTTGATGAAATATTTCGTAATGGAATTATACTGCGCCTCCGGCTGTTCAAGACCTATTTTAATTATCAAAGTATACTTGCTTTCAACTAATTGTAAGTTGAACCCCGGAACGAAAATCTCTCTGATACTGACTCCTCTGCGAGCTCATCCACGCCGCTTACTTCATACCAGCTTTTTACAACGTCTCCCTAGGCCAAGGGGTCGAAATATAAGCTCCAGTTCAGAATGAAATTCGAGACTGAGGTTTCGTATCGTTTAGAAATCCGAATTTCAAGGATAGGCGGTCTTTGACTGCCTGTAGTGACGTCACGGTTAGAGATTGAGCAAAACTCTATAGGACTAATTTTGTAGGTTATCAAATTAGCTACAAAAAAGGTTCATGTAAAATTTGTCTGTTTGAGGTATTTTGGCTCTGGGAACTGTCCGAAAATTGATCTGGTCCCCGAGACACGATATGTTTTTCGATCGGCTCCCGAGGCCAAAGTATGGGAGGCAGAAAAATTCAGCCGGCAACTTTTTTGTAGGAAATTTAATACTCTACAAGATTGGTTCCGAAAACTTTTGCTCTATCTCCACTCGTTTAAGCAGTACCGTCCGAAAAGTAAATAATCGGATTTATATTTCATCTAAAAGTTTCTCCTTCGAACGTCATTACGATAAATGCTATTTTTTTTTATCAATTAGACTTTAATAACGTGAGATGAAACTGGTGAAATAGTTTGAGTAATAAAAACAATACGTACCGGCCATTTTCGCACACGCCTGGAAATAAAATAAGGAAAAAAATGTTTAGAGACGATTCTGGTGGACACGAGGCAGCCGGACAGTCCGGGCGTGCTGTGCAGATAATTCGAGATATATGTCGCCAGAGGCAACAGAGGAAAAAAGGCAATAAAATTGAGAGAGAGGTCGGCGCGGTGACGAATAGGTGAGCGTGTTGAAAAAAATGGAGAAAAGGGAAGAATGTTTTTTAATTGAAATTTCTGACGTCGCGAGGGAAGCACAATGGGCGCATAGATCGCGGACGTTTAGTCATAGCAATTTGATGGGGCGTGAGGCGAGTCTTTTTATTTTATTGTTGGCATGTTTTTTGCTCGTTGTTTATATGCAACTGCAGGAAAACTGCAGTTCCGGGGGTGCAATGACGCAGGAAGGTTCGTCGAGGGAAGCTCAACTGGGATTCGATTCAATCGAGCTCAATACTTCCACTTCTGTACGCTACGACGTGTTTTGTGCGTTTAATCGAGCTCTCGTGGTTAGCTCGAAAAAAATTCGATCAAAGTCCGTAATTCCAAAAAATGCGCACCAACTTTTCGGATATTTTTGCTTGTCAAAAAAGGAGAAACCCTCGTCGTCGTGTCTGCCAAATTTCCCGTATAAATCTGTCCAAAGAACACGAAATATTAAAGTTGTTACAAAAGCCCGAGAAAATCTGGCACTTTCCATTTTCCTCGGAGAAACGATTTTATTATGCGAACAACCAAGCTCGTTTCAAAGTCCCTTTCCTCCTCTCTTGCAGCTCCTGTCACCCTTCCCCCGAGCAGCTACCGATATGACCGGGCTCGCCCTTGCCCCTCATCGCCTTCTTTTCCTTATTCTTTTCCCCGTCCCACAAAACTTGCCCTTTTTTTCCTCCACCTTATTCTTTTCTTACACTTTTTATTATTTTTCACCCTTATTATTCAAACATAAAGGAACTGTGGCCATTGATCGGATTAAAAAAGAACGAACAAGATGCGAACTCGAGTTAAGGAAAGTGAGAGAAGCTCCTGGAGCTCTCGGCAAGAAGCTTTCCCCTGTAACGTCCCACTCTAACCGCAGCACCGGTCTCTCCGTTTTTCCTGCAAATTCAGTCCAGCTCTGAGAAATAATTCATTTTTTAAATCGTCTGAAACTTTACGTCTTTTTGTCTCTTCCAGACGCTCCAATTTTTTCTTCGTCTCGTGCACGAGAATCCCACACTAAATTGAGGCAAATTTGTCAGTCAGCTCGACGAGATTCTCCCACACGATACAACAACACTTTTTGCTAAGGGATGAAATTTCGAGTTGGCCGGCCGACAAGCTCCCTAGGATTTGTCCATCATTTCTCTGTTTCTTTTTATTCTCCCGGACGACACACGATCGCGAGAGGATCGCGACGTGGAGCATTGGCAAGAGCGAGAGCGAGAGAGAGAGGGAGATTCCGGAAATTACGACGTCACCTCGCCACGACTCTTTCCATTTCCGGGAGAATCCGGCGAGGTAAACGCTCGAGCTTGAGCTGCCCCTCTGCGCCTGGTAAAAAATTCGTCATTCTACCTGTGCAGCGAAGGGAGCGAGCGTCGAGAGCTCTGAAGAGCTAGGCTGGCAATTCTGCTCTCGACACGATAACGACTCGTTTACCTTTTATCTCTGTGTAAGCACGTCACATCCATCCTCCAACCAGCCGTGATTTTCCATTTTTCAAGGGGTTTTTCTGGCCAACTGGGTGAGGCTGTGGGGCAAACGAGACTCTCATGGTCTGCTCGTTAGCAGTCGTTTGAAAAAATATTTTTTTTCTCTCTGTTCCCGAGCCGGTGAGTTGTTTTTTTCCAATTGCTCACACGCACGAGAATCCTTATGAGCTCTTTCGGCTGGTGCATGTTTCCAAATGCCATCAAATCAAATTTTTTCATACTCGAATTTTCAAACCTTTGTATTTTACGTGTGTGTGTGTTTTCTCATCGATTTCTTCTTATTTCTTCTCGACACTTTTTCTCGCTCGGGCGCGAGATTTACATTTTCCTCTTGTCTCCTCGCACGCATCCAAAGCGTGCTCTCGTTTTGCCTCGAGGCAAACGTCGTTCCGTATTCTCAGCCCCCCCCCCATCACGCTCTCTTACTCGGTTTCTATATTTTTTTCTCTTCCACATACACTCCTCTCTTCTTGCCATCTTTTCGCCCCGGGTTTCCCATTTTGCATCTCTCGTATGTAACGTATACTTTGTCGAGCGTTTCTCCCGCCCCCGCCCCATCTTTATTCTCCTTTTTTAACCTTTCTTTTTCTCTCTTCATTTTTTTCTTCTTTCTTTTTTTTATCTCCTATTTTTATTATCATTTCTGTTGCCGGTCGCCTCGGAAACGCTTTGTGTTTGTTCGCACACATCAACACTCGTGCGGCGGCGGGCATATGTAGCCCAGCAGCGTCTTCCTATCTCGGAAAAATGTTTAACTCTCGACCGACGCGCACCAAACTCTTTGCCGCCCTAAAAACTAACCAAAAATAAAAATCGCACCCTCCAAACAAAAATAACGAATCCTTCCAAATGCCTTTTTCCTTCTTTTTTTTTTAACAAAAATATATTTTTACATGCGAAATATTTACACGAGGAGATCGAGACGGAAATGCAGAAAACTTGGATCTCACCGGCAGCCTCCGCGCTCCTCGTCCACGCTTTTTTCCAGACACCCTCCTTCGTCAAAGTTGATTGAAAAAATGAGCACTTGGTACACGCTAATTGCACAAACACCATGTATAGAAATAAATAATCAAATTTCGTACTTTTTTTTTCATAAAAATATAAATTTTCTACCAATGTAACGTGAGCAAAATGCCAGAGAGAGAGTGACTTTTGTCGATACACTGGAAAAAGGTGCAGAAAGTATTTTCAAAATGCTCCGAATGGCGGTGGTGTTTTTTTTTTTTTTTCTGTTTTTGTTACTTTCGAGTTTGCGTTCCCGGCGGAAATGGCCGGGGAATATTGAGCGCCAGGAAAAATTGACTATTTATTTCGTAATTCGTGGCCTCACTGTGCGTTGAGCTCCTTCAGTTTTATGCGGAGAATCTTCCCCGATGGGTTCCGGGGAATCGAATCGACGAAGGTCACACCACCTGCGGGACAAAGTAGAATTTTCGTTGAAAAAAAATGACGATAATCGTCGAGAATGAGGAAAAAGAAAAGAAAAAAAAAGGTGCGGGACCTTTGAGCTCCTTGTACTCGGAGACCTTGCCAATGACGAACTTTTCGACTTGTTCCTCGCTGAGTGCGGCGCCTTGTTTCTTGAGGATGAAGGCTTTCGGGACTTCGCCGGATCTCGGGTCCGGGACACCGATGACTGCGGCGTCCTCGACGTCAGGATGAGTCCGAAGTATCGCTTCGAGCTCGGCCGGCGGCACTTGGAATCCTTTGACCTTGACGAGCTCCTTGAGCCTGTCGGTTATGTAGAAATCGCGATCTTGGTCGAAATAAGCAATGTCTCCGGTCTTGAGCCATCCGTCGTCGGCCATCGCTTCGTTGGTCGACTCCGGATTGTTCCTGTAACCTTTCATAATGTGAGGCCCGCGAATCCACAGCTCGCCGGTTTGTCCAGGAGTCGAAATGTCCTGGTTCGTCGAGATGTCGACGAGCCTGGCTTCGCTATTGGCGATCGGATGTCCGATGCTCGAGTACTTGCTGTTCGAGGACTCGAGGAAACCCACGGCGGAACATTCAGTCATGCCAAAGCCCTGAAGAAACTTGAGATTTTGCTGCGACACTGCGAACTTGTCGTAGACCCGATCGACGTCGGACTTGGCCAGCGGAGCTGCCCCACTGAATATCGCTCGCAGGCTTTCCATGTGCTTTTTCTTGACGAGCGGAGAAGCCCCGAGGAAGAGGACGATCTGGGGCACGCAGAAGAGCTGCGTACACTTGTGAGTCCGCCCCAACGATCAAACAGCGACAACGAGAAATCATTCATTAACTTTTAACATATTTGTCAAACGTCTGCTCGAAAAAATGGCTCAAAATGTTCCGAAGGGAAATAAAATGATTGCGGGTCACGGCGATCCAGTGCGATGTGAAACAAATAAATGTCTATTAGGTTTTTATATTTAAATTGATTTATTTCATTTAGGTAAATAAATTTTATTCATTTTTAATAATAATTTTTTTTTCCTCTGGCAAAGGGATTGAGCCTGAAAAAATAAATATCTTACCTGATAGTGGTCGAGGACATTGAGGAAAATCTCGGGCGTGAATCTGGGCATGGTCACGAGTTTCGAGCCGAGCTCCAATCGCGGCAACATCAAGACATTCATTCCGTAGATGTGAAAGAATGGAAGAAACGCTGGTATCACGTCCCACGGTCCGTCTGTGCAAACGTTCAAATTCTCATACTCTTGATTTTTTTGCTAACCATTTATTCTCGCTGCCATAAATTTCTCCATGATGAATTTTCAACTGTGCCAATCTGGCCTTTCGATTTCACTATAATCAAACCTCGTTGGGCTGTTTTTTGGCCAAATTACAAAGAGACGAAAAAGCCACGGTCCCAGGGACCGACTGTGGCTAAGTGAGACGCTTAAAATTATTCTGCGCGTTTAAATAAACAAAATGGCATTATTCAGCGGTCGCAAGACCAAAAAGTAATCGATGCCTTCGAGTGCTGAGCAAATGAAAGCCCAAACCGCCGTCTACAGAGCCAAGGCTCTCCATATTTGTGGATTTTGGAGCTTCGAGCTTCGTGTGGACTCGCACGACGAGATTGTGGAATAAATATTGGCGCTCGAGTCTCGTCTCGTGACGTAAACGACAACGAGTGCTAATTAATCGACGAGTCGTTGACGCGGAAGGACTTTGACCGTCTGCCTGATGACTGAACAGCAACGCGAGGGCGTGTAGCTTTTTAAACACACAGTTTGAAACTGCGATGCAATAATCAAAGGTCGTCGCGCGATATTCCCCTCTCTTTCTCCTTCTGCCCCCTATCGAGTTTCTTTCTGAACGAGACTTACTCGCAAATGTGCTCGGGTGCAAACTGTTGTTGACCATGATCATATCTGAGACGAGATTTCTGTGTGTGAGCTCGACGCCTTTCGGCATTCCGGTCGTTCCGCTCGAGTAAGGCAACACCGCCAATTCGTCAGGACTATGCTTTTTTTCTGGCAACGGTGGCAACGTCCTGCCACGTGTTATCAAGTCCTTGAAACAATAAATTTCGTACAGGATCCTCGATCCCCTGTTATGATTATCTCCGCCAGCACGAGCAACCGAAATCTTACCTTGAACGGTATCGTCCCGCCGGGAATCTCGCACGTTCCATCCTCGATAACGATCCTCGGTACTTCCGAGAGCAACGAACTGCTCGCGGCTTTCAATACGTTCTCCGCTATTTCCGCTGAGGTTATTATCGCCTTGGCCCTCGAATCCACCAACTGCTTCTTCATCTCATCTGCCAATTTTTACGCACGTCAGTTTTTTATTCCCCCAAATTAAACTCTCGCTAGAGTGGCGATCGAAAATTTGCCTGCATTGAAAATTAAATTTTCGTCGATATTTCATTGAATGCGGCCAACTCAATAATTTTTTATACTTTCTAAATTTTCCTTATTTCGACAATATTTTACATTCCTAGTGAAATTTTCGGATAAATTTACGAGTGGCGTGACCAAAATTGACTTTTCCGAGAAACTTTTCTCAAAAAAAAACAAAGCAAAGGTTTAGTCGAAAATATTCAACAAAATATCCATCTGCTCCAACAAAATTTTCATTTCGATGTACTTTTGCATAGAAATTGCTTCTGAATATCGGATTTTGAATGGAAATTCCCATTACTTTATAGGCTAATGGAAAATTCAAATTTCAACATTTTTTATTTTCATTAAAAATTTCTAGCGAATTTCGTAACGGGACTCTCAATTTTTGACACAGAAAAATTAATGGGAGCTTTCGAAGTGAAAAGCCCCATACAATTTGGTGGTTCCTTATAATCGAGGGAGGAATACGCGATGTACTCGACGAGAACTATCTTTTAACCGGTCCTCGTGTACGCACGCGTACCATTCATTCGACAACAGCTTTGATAAGAGATTCCGAGTCGAGAGGCGAGGAGGCTCGTCGGTTAAACAAAACAAAAAAACGTGCCAGGTGGTGATAAAGGCATTTATGTTGATTATAATCGGGCGTGTTTGTCAAGCAGAATCGTTTGTATATAGAAGATTCGACGCCACTTGGCTATTGAATTAAAATTTGACGAAAAAAATGTCCGGTTCTGAGAGACCCGACTTACCGATCGTGTAGAAAGGATTCACTGTCGTAATGACCATCCCAGCTTCGAGGATGCCCAGAAAGGATATTGCACACTCGGGCGAATTGGGCGAAATCAGGGCAACAACGTCACCCTCTCTAAGGCCCAAATTACTAAAACTTCTGGCAACGTAATTGGCGGCATCGCGAGCCTGGGCATACGTGTATTTTCTCCCTGTGATGCCACATTCCTGATAAACATCGTCGGTATCAAAAGTCCAAACATAAATATATCACAAGTTTCGCAACGCCTGTTTTCCTTCATTTAATTTTAAGTATTCTGCTCGTTTACGATTACGCTCAAATTCCAAAGTCCAGGAGCATGAAAAAAAAAAAAAAAAAAAAAAAAAAAAAAACATTATGGAGAAAAAATGGAAATGCCTAACGCACGCTACCGCGATAACCTTCGGATCAGCACGGTTCTCTCACTCATCGACCTCTATTTTCGTAACAGGCTCGCACTGAATCTTTTCAGAATAGAACGTCGCACTTTTTCGATTATCCAAATACGGTCGAAACGATATTCAGTGCATAATTAGTGAAATTAAGATAACAGAGGTTCCGGTGAAATGAGCTCGATATGATTTATCCATGATAAAATGCCCGACACGTAAATACACTGAGGAAACAGTTTATTTTTAATGAATAAATATATTTAGTTGGTACTTGAACTTAAATTTTCATTGACCGTTACAAAATTTGTAAATGGTCGATAAATAGCTTTGTTATTACGATCGAATTCCATAGGCTTAGCATTTCCTTCATAATAATGAGGTCATGAAATTCATTTGCTATCAAGAAACCTTATATTTTACCAAATAATTCATTTATTAATTATTAACAAATGTTTATTTCAGACAATTGCGAGACGCAAAGATTTATTTGTGAACAGCCGTACACAACTTAAAATTTGTAAGCAGTTAACAAATCCTGGTAAATATAAAAAACGGATAAGGGTCCAATCTCGAGTGTATAGAGAGGCGGCACAACTTGCCTCGTCGATTACAACTTTCCGCTTTAATAATTGGCCTCAAAAGTCTCTAAATAAATCGTTTTCTCAGTGCAAACTACATGATCTTTATATGTACGTTGCGTTTTAAAGATTCAAAGTATACTTACGAGTGCGACGTTATTGGGCAACCGATGAACATTTCTCCAAACGAATTCAGGGATCGTTACCGAAGGAAGTTCGACGTTGCCATGGGGTGAGGTAAAGATTCTCTCGCCGTTGTTGCCCTCGACGATTTTGCATTTTGTCGCAGCTTGCGAGTATTGTCTAGAGGAGTTTCTGGTGCTCAAGAACTTGGCACTATTCTCGAACGACGCTACGAGTCGGCCAGTCCCACGTGCCAGGCTCGCCATTATTTAACGCCAATGAGAATAATTTGTGTTTATTTATTTGGTCCGAATCTCTTTAGGTACTGCGAGACTCTGACAGCAAAATCAGCAACGCATTTCTCGTTTTTCTAAAGCAAAAAAAAAAGCAGAAAAATGCTTAAAATAAAAGCAAAAGCGACGACGCTTATCGACGAGTTTTCTTGCAAGAATTAAGACGTCACCGGGCCTCCGTTAACTCGATGACTCGTTGAAAAAACGGGCGATAGGAGCCGATAACAAATCCAAGAAAAGATAGTGCGGCGTTGCAGGTTATTTTTACGCGACAAACGTAATTACTGTCGCGCCGTTTACCGAGAGTATTTATAAACGTCACAGAGCAAAGGTACGAAATTGTTTGCTGGCGTAAAATTACTTCGTGGCGTACATAGAAAAGCGTTTTTTTTTTGACAAGAATTAACTTCACAATTAGACTCGAGACTATAGCTGCTCTTTGAAAAGTGTAAGACCCGCGACGCGGCGAAGCCCCGCGTGTTCGTAAATACCGACGAAGAACCACGAGTGTATTTCTCGAAGTGGAACTCGCTCGAGCCTCGTTCGAACGGTTTCTCAAACAGGTTCATCGATTCGCAGCTTTTCTGCTCGAGAGCTCAATGATTTTTCAACGCGGCTGATATACGATCGTTGTCAACTCGTGTGACCCTAGCGAAATAACTCAGTATTGCATCCGCACTGCGGGCTGTCACTGGTGCACGAGCTCCGCTGTTTAAACAGACTTGCTGCTTCGGCCACACCGAAGCTCGCGGTTGCCGAACGTCAGGTACGCACTGTGCCTCGGTCTTGGACGTTATTGTTAAACTTTCACTACGATGCCCGCACGCTTTCGAGGGTCTCCGGAACCTCCTGCATAGTCCATACAATTATTTCTGCTACGCAACCATGTTTTCTCTCGACGAGAAAAACAGTGAAAAAAAAAAACGAGAAACTCAACGGAGTTCGAATGGCACGGTGCACGCGCACTCGTGAAATTGTCAACTCACCTTAAGGAATGAAACAACAATTGAGTCTCGTTGCGGCAAGAGGAAAATCAAAGCGCTATCGTTAAATGGCAATTGGTGCACGCAGACGAACCTTTATCGTCTATCGAGCGAGTAGAAAAATGTAAAAAGAGTTAAACAAAAACAAAACAAATACTTGAGAAATCAAGACCGATCGCGAACTGGGACAGTTCGTCCGGTTGACTGACCATTTTCCAGAGGATCTCGAGACGACTTTTGAGCCACCAGATACGAACGAGTTTCCCCACCATTCACGAGCATCGGAATACAGCGACGAATTAACCGCGAGAGAGGGAGAGAGCGAGAGGCCAAAAACCCAACAACAACGACCATCGCGAATACGATCACTTAGCGTGCCGTTTCTCCCACACGACTGCCACTATCAAACACGTTATTACTCGCTGGCCTTCGTACTGTTTCATAAGGAAATAAGTATCGCAGTGATGGAAAGAGATATTTACAACGATTCCAGCTCAAATTTACGATTACATTTCTATTCCCTCGGAATCGTCCTCGTTTTTTTTTTTTTTTTTTTTTTTTTTTTTTTTTTTTTTTTTTTTTTTTTTTTTTTTTTTTTTTTTTTTTTTTTTTTTTTTTTCTTTTTTTTTTTTTTTCGATGGAGTGAAAAAAAAAAAGAGTCAAGTACGCACCGGGTGCTCGGTCGAAAAATTCAAAAAATCGAGATAATTTTTTTTTTTCACGCCCGTACGTGTCTGAATAATAATTTCCATTGAAACGGATGACTTTCCATTTTACCAACTGGCCCAATGGCGCACGCTTCGCACACTTGTGCCAGCGTGAAGGGAGAGATACGGGTTAAGTAATATGATGGCGCGTTTCGGTGGATCCCTTCTTGCCCTCTGATAAATGAATTGGCTGTGCACAAAGAGCAGCTGCTCTCTCGGCGTTCATAACTCCGGTGTACTTTGATCCCACGTGTGGAACGATCGGAGGTAGACGAGCGTGTGTGTAAATATTGCGGCGATTCGATGACGCGCTGTTTAGATCCGCGTCGACGAAGCAGACGAAAAAAATAAATGGGAATGACATTGCTGGATGGACGCAGGCGAGAGGCGTGCGTTCCTGCATCGTATGCTAATTTACGCAGGCCATTGAGCAAAAGTTTACCATTCGTTTGCAAAGTCTACCGGCATCTTTTTTCGCGGCTAATCATCGGCCATTTGCGTTGTTGTTTTTTTAACTGCTCCCTCGACCTCCGCATCGAACGGAACTTGCCGCTAGGCCACGCAGATACAACGAATTCCTCCAAACTGCTCGCTAGACAAATGACAAACACTTGTTTCATAATAACGTTAAATGTTTGGTGCTCGAGTATGGGCTTTTGTGCTTTTGTGGTCGAACAAGCGCGCTGCGTTTCGTGATGCACCAAACGAGCATCCATTTGCCAGCGACAAATAATGCCGCCGGACAATATCCCAGCCAGGCTCGCTGGATCCGCCTAAATATGTGATTCGCGCGCCTAACCAACCGCGCCATTACCACGAATGTTCATTTTTCATCAGGGTAATCATGCCAATTGCTTGCTCGGGCAAAAATTGACCGACAACTGCCGACGAGCTCATGCGAAAATTCCCCAAACGTCAAAATTACTCTAGGAAATAATTACAGACATTAAATAAACGACGGGTCTATATGAACCAAGAATTTCAATAATTAATTTTTAATCTCCACCTCAACGAGTTTCCAATATTCGACGATAATGATGTCAAACTTTTGGAAATATTTGAAAAAGAATTTTCACTTTCCAAAAGTTTGTGGAATTCGTTGGACTGTGCGGTGGCCCCCACTTGGAATTTTCCTCGCAGCTCGAGGTGCCTCAACGAAATCGTACAAATCGTTGTCAAAATCAAACCCGGACCTACTTTGTACGAGCCAGGCACGTTGTCGCTGTAACACTGCCTCCCGCGAACATCCTAATAATTAAAATATAAAAAAATAAAAAACAATTCGAATTGTAGGAACGCTCGCTATACGAAGCAACCGCAAGCACCATCTGCCGCCAGAATTAATAAACTGTACGCGAAAGCATCCCGACGAATGCGCCTTTTTGATCGCAGTTGAAAAAGATGAGAAGCCTGCAAATGATTTGGCACAGTTGATCGATCGGGAGAATGGGAGATGGAAAATAATATGATACGTGAAATAGATTCGAGGAATAAATGGGAATAATTTTGTGCATTGGATTGGTGGATCAATTTGAATAGCATCGGAATTAATTGGTCGGTTTACTGGATTTTGTGGTGCACTCTGCACTGATCCGAATCGCATGCCCGTCACGTGTGCCTTTCAATCTGATGCTCTGTTTTAGCAAACAAAACGCTGCAGCGTTTGCAGGAGCAACGAAACGGCAGGACCACTTTGAGCTTTAATTAGATTCTGATTACCAATTTCCTCGGGGATTACGTGTCCGATGCCTCCGGTGTATTGGCCGTTCGCATATTCGACCGGATAGCCTCGCGCCTCTCGCCCGCGAAAACTAACTCCCATTTGCTTTTTGTTTTCTCTGTTTGTTTTCTGGGGGCAGCGGTGATTGCCGAATGAAATGGTTGCCAATGGCATCTACGAATAGATTTTTTTATTAACGCGCTCGTACAATTAATCGAGGATTTCAAGGTCACTTGGTGATCCGTGACCAGAGAGTATCTGGTAAACAGACTCGTTACCAATTTCGGAAAACAAGTTGGTGGTTTGTCCGGAATGATGTGATTGCACATCGATCCACGCTGTCGCGGTCCTTTCGATAAAGTCTCGAGCCACGTCCTCCAAACTTTCACCTCCTGCTTCGTCCTCCACTCTGCCTGGCCCCGATGTCTCTTTTCTTTCGTAACTTCATTCCTCTCCAGTCCGGTAGAGCCTCTCCTCCCCACTCGCTCCGCTCCGATAGGCTTTACTCATCGGCCGATAATTCCGTCGGTTGATGTTGATGCTGAAAGAATTACCTTGGCCGTCGTTGTACGACATGCTGTATGGGAAGGGACCGTCGATTCCGGGCATCGTTATCTTCGACGGAATGTGCTCGAACGGCAGACTCGAGATCAACGGCAGTAAATCGGAGGGTAAACGGTGCGCGGAACTCGCGGCCGATAACAAAGAGTCCGGCTTAGCCGGCAGCCGGACGATGTGGTATCCCGGTTTTGGGGACTTGGAGGGTTTTGAACGCCGGCGACGAGGCCGACGAGGCCGACGAGGCCGACGAGGCTTCCCTTTGCGGTGCAGCCTCAACACAGGATCTTTAAAATAAATATGCGGGCAATCTTGTTCCTATGTGTACGGACTTGGTTGCTCATTTAGGGATGAAAAACTCACTGGATTCGATGACATTGATCAAGTGCTCGTTGATGTGCTTACGAAGTAGATCGCGAATAGCGAGTATATCGCCGTTGACCATTCTTCGAACTGGCAGAGCCATCGCGTGCCGAATTCCCCAGCTTGCTTCTGCCACTGAATGATCGTCATTGTGAAAAGGAAGTTCCAAGGATTGTTCAACTTCCGGTCGTTGGGATAGGATTATATTTACCTTGATCACTTTCTCCGGCATCTTCCACGTCGTAATCATCATAAGTATCGCTGGGTTCGTCGTGGAAGTTGGGCACGAAGGGATAGGCGACTCCTGCCGCGATAACGAGTGGTGCGTAGTACTCAGCTTGCCCGACACATTCCTCAATGCCGACACTTTCGCTCTCGATGTTATTCGCGCCATAAAAATCAGGAGCTCGTTGCCTGGGATCCTCTGGCTCAATGGGAAGCATCCGCCGTCCTACCATGTCCGTCCGGTTGTCGTCCCTCATCCGGTCCTCGGAGTTCTTGGTCTTGGAGTCCGACACTGACGAAGGCAGCACTCCAGGACTGACGGTGGACCTCTCCTTCAAGGCGATTTGCGGTTGGTAATATAGAGATTGGGGAACATAAGATGGAGTCTGACCAGGTGGAATCAGCTCCGGTGGTTGTAGCCCCAATGGTGATCCGGTTATAGGGTGACGGTCGACTAGACGTTCGGCCGAGAAAGACGATGGAGAGACTGGGTCCACATAAAATTCGTCATGAGCACTGGCAGTTTAGGTCTACGCTAATTTATCTCTAAATTAATATACCTACGTATCATTGCACTAATATCTTTGAAGAATTTGTAAAAGTTGGTAGACATAGCATCCATGGACCTTGAAGACTTTGTGGCCGATTGCTGAACTTGATTCTGTAATAATCGGACGGTCTGAGAAATTTCGTTGATCATTTTTATGTTTTCCTCGTAATTGTTGCGTATCAAACGAAGAAGGTAATCCAAAGACTTGGACATGTGATCCTTGAGATCTTGGCTCGTGGATTCCTGGTTCCTCTTGCTAGCCGATTGCATTTGCCCGAAATCTACGCGCAAGAGCCGAGTCATTTGTAACAGCTCTTGCAGCGCACTGACTATCGAAGACACGGTGTCAACATTCAAGGGAAGATCAGGGGGGGGTGAGAACATTGGAGAACGACCATCATCCATGGTATCGCCGTTTTGTGGAGGTGCAGCCGTCGATGGTGACCAGAATGGTGGTGCTCCTGCTGCTGGGTAATACTGGTCGGATATTCCAAGGAACCGCGGACATGTGCACGTACACAGACAGAAGCAATCACCCGTTACCCCGTAATTGTAAGTTCCATGGGAGGGGAACGGCCACGCAGAATTGTTGGAGAAACCTGAGTTTAGAGAAGTTCCCAAATCCATTGTTGGGCATATGCAAGGACACGGGCAAGTGCAGGCACAATAGCCGGTGAATCGATTGGCAAATCCAATGGGAATGCCTGGCCCATGGGGACCCGTGGGAAATTGGGCAGGATGCAATGGTTGATGTTGTTGATGCACAGGCGACGGCCACATAGGCCGTGGCACTGTGGGAATAATGCCGGGCACGTAGGTGTCGGGAACTCCATTACCATTATCGGAATGAGGAAAAGGCGGTGGAGCTGGCGGGTACGCCGGATAAATTGGAAGTGTCGGATACGGCAGTGTCGAAGCAGCGGGAGTTGTAGGAGAGACCCTTTCAGCGGACACCTCATCCTTTCCGTTGCCGACATCGTTTGCGTTTCCCTTCAATACAACATCCTTTATGATATTCAAGTCGTTTCTAAGCACAGCAACTTCAGACTGTAAAAAGGAGATGCTCGAGGAAGCGGTGTTGAACATATTCAACAGGTCGTTCATCCGCAGCTGCAGATCGACGTGTCCGGAGATCATAGTATTATCAATCGTCGTCACGACCTTGCCAATCTCATTGACAGCGTGCGACAAGTGATTAACCGTTTCAACGAGATTCGGAGGTAGATTAGAAACTGCGGCAGTGTAACTAACCAAGTTAAAATTCAGTTGAGATATGTTGATCGCAAGCATACTATGACCCATTTCGATTAATTCTTCCAACCTCCCGACTCCCGCAATAATGAGCTCTCTGTTTCCATAAACCTCCTGACCCAAGAGGCGCAGAATATCCTGAAGTTCGAGTATCTCGCTGCTGATTTTTTCAGTACTTTGAATCACGATGTCCTTTACTTGAGCCAACTCAATATTGGTTTGCCGGAGCGCTTCCATCAGGACGGAGAGCTCGTGCAGATGGCCACCGATACCCGTCGAATTTCTCTGCCTACAGTCTCGTTGCAAATCAGCCATCGATGACGTTATATTTACCATTGCTTCTTTGAGCGCGGTCATGTTTTTCGATACCCAGGTCAGAGGCTCACTAAGAATTTTATGATCTCTCCGGGCGTCCGTCACGTTTGCAAGCAAAACAATCACCTGCGTTTTTATGTACAGAATCTCTGTCCTTATGAAACGGAAGTCACCAATCATATCGAGAAACTGGCGATGCCTTTGCTTGTTACCAAACTTCAAGTAGGTCGTGTTGCTCTGCTGCCCCATCAATAGCGGCCAAATATTCTTCTTGAAGTTTAAGATCTCTCTCAGTAATGCTCTCCATATTTTACGATTGCCAAGTTGTTTGTTGCCACCTTTCCGCAACGTCGTAACGTTATTACCAGCCACTCTCCCCGAGTTCCCACCAGACGAGGTAACATCTGCATCAAATTATTTCACGATCCTGAAGTTTGCAACGTTGAGATTCAACGAACAAATATTTTATACGCTGATTGATTATTGAGATTTGAAAAAATCGTGGCAATGTTTCGGGTCGATTGATTTTTTAGGTCCCAAGAGAAAAATGCTTTATTGTCCAAACCAAAACGGAATATCATTGCATTCCAACGATGTAAACTTCAACAATCAAAGTTTCTCGTGTGAATGGAAAGATTTTTCAAAGTGTGAGGTCAACCCGGGGCCTGTGTATACTATATTATTGAGTGCCCGGTGTAGATACTCGGTCTTTTAGGGAACACAATCGGGTTTACAAAAATTGGAAAATCATTTAAAAAGCGGAAAAAAATGGAATTTTGTTATTTTGACTGTTTCTTTAAAGACCCAGAATACACAGGTTGGGTTAAGTTTGATTACCATTGCGAGTATTTGCGGCGTTCCGTTGTCCCATCGAACTGAGGAGCCAGAAAGTAGTGAGACAGACGATGAGCGCCCATCGTATCATTATTCGATAATAATGGCCGGCCCGAAAATCAATGAATCGAAAATGAGTTCATTCGTAACGCGGATTGACGGAAGCTCTTTTATTTTTCTGACGTTTCTTGTACGATCGACGAGGCATGCGATCGATGCTGTTTTTCAAGTTGTACGAGGCACTGAATAATCCCGGAAATGCAATGCTCTCGATCCAAGAGCTCATTACGATTGCGCGACGCACGATCGATACCGATTTATCGATTTTCCATTGTCGCTCGGTTCGCGGCACCGGCGACATTTCAATTTCGTGGATTCGGATTCTGCTCCAGCGCGGCAACAAAATATTTATTCGACGAATTTAATTTACCTGACAATCTCAAGGCACGCGATTCTTTACTCGTTATTAACCCACATTTAGCGGTTCCCTTTATCGGCCATCACTCCGCTCGTTCTAAACGTGATTTACGAGAATAATATTTATCGCTGCCTCACCAATTGCACCTGCAGCAAACTGCTAATTCATAATTGTTCATCCATGAAATAGGCTCTCGAGGCTTTTGGGCAACGGCGCGCGAGCATTGCACCGAGACAATTGCGAGCAACAAACGCAGCAGCAGCGGCAGCAGGCTCAGGAGTAAACAGAAATTAACAGAGCCCAGCGTTCATATGGAAATGAAAGAAAATAGCGCGTGGGAAAGTTAACAACGAAAGGTTGGCTGGCGCTTGGAAAAATGGAAAAATTCAAATGAGTCGTGAATGCTGGGATCCGTATGGCGCAT
Organism: Campopleginae sp. 14b; assembly: GCA_030522525.1. Taxonomy (NCBI): domain Eukaryota; kingdom Metazoa; phylum Arthropoda; class Insecta; order Hymenoptera; family Ichneumonidae; species Campopleginae sp. 14b. The sequence continues at coordinate 19,175 of JAPYYS010001135.1, forward strand.
GCTGGTTCGTCGAAGGAATCGCCGCCAAGCATCGTCGCGGTTTATTGATCGCGGTGAGCAGCGAGGGCGAGAATGCCGCGGCGTTGCGTGGAAGCCAGAAGCGTGGCAGGTGGACCGTCGTCCTCGTGCTCCCGTCCTCACGAGCTTTTTCTCGCTTCAATCTTTCTTTATTCCTCTGTCTTCCTTCTTTTTTTTTAATGCCCGCTTTTCTACCGGCGCACAAAATCCCTAACAACGTTTCGCGGACAAGCAAGAGGAAACACGCGAAGCCCGAACGAAACTCCGATCGCGCAAGCTCCATCGGTCATCGCGAGTCGTCACTCCCTCTCCTGCCTTTCCCCAGCTCACAATAAAATACGCTACGCAACCAGCACAAGTGCATCCGCAGTGGCAGTGCAGTGAGTGCGGAACAACTCTCGCCGGGAAATAAATCAGCATCGTGGGTGTACACAAATAAAGCTCGTCGTAAAAATTTCCTCAAATCAACGTCTCAATCGTAGCAGTCTCGAATCAAGCATTTTCATTCAACCACAACAAACAAATTTTCCCTTTATTTTTCTCGATTAAACCACGCGAACGTCCCGGGACTTCGGGATTCGATTCATTAGGGCTCACGGTCCGCTACCTGGCGAGAAAATAAAACGACCTTCCGTCTAATTTTTCAGCCTCGCGATTAAATAATTATAAACAATGAAATAAAATTATTGCGGTGAGGGAAAGAGCAAAGCGCGTTAGTGAATTGGCACAGGCTCTCGTTGCTGCAACGTTCCCCAGCACTGTATACCGAATCGATGCGAGAACGTACTATCGAGCGAAACGCGTTGCCCCTGTTTTTGTTATTGCTCCTCGTATATACATTGACATTTGGGTCATTTAAATGCGAGCTCTGATTAACTCGAGCTCTGCGTAAGATAGTGGTCGACGGGTCAACGCGGTGCAGTCATTTAATTGATCGGATTTATAGATTGCTCGTTGCATTCACTGGAAACGTTTCAACGGCTCAATTTTAAATTTTTTTTTTTTTTTTCATCTTTATCGACGACAACTGGCTCTCGCTTGGTTTTCAGAAAACTTGATCATCCCTCGGGCCACCAGGCAATACAGTTAAACACCAAAATAAAATCAACCATGAAGACTAACATTTCTGTGATAAAGTCCGCTTGTGAGATTCAATGTCGAGGCTCATTATTTATGAAATAAAAATGAGACTGGTGAGTTGGTGTGACGAAATAGTACGGCGGGCGAAACCGGAAACGTCGAGAAACGCTTTGGCTCTGTGCCCGTACATTAAGACACAAACTTTTGAAGTTTAAGACATTTTTGTTAAGTTCGTTAAGAAGATTAGGATCGCCGAGAAGCACCAAGACAATAAATACCAATTGGAGAGGTAATTAGCAGCTCTTGGTGAGCCAACGTCATTTGCTTATTGGCCAAAGATTGCGCAACTAATGCGCGCCGAGCTGTGCGGCAGGGAAGCCCTTGGCCAAAGGCACGCGGACACTTGACAACACGAAAGACGCGATTCCCCCCCCCCCCCCCCCAGATAACCCGCACCCCGCTCTTCGCTATGTTTTTCTTTATTTTTTTCTTGCACCGGAAAATGCACCAGCGCACGTTGCCCATTGTGGTCGTAAATGGGCCAAAATATCTAGTCGCTCGGATGCAAACTCGAGCCAAATCATTTTTCATGCTAAATCGAATTCCGTGCCAAAACGAACTCGATTGCAAATTTCATTCCTCCCGACTCGTTTTCTCATCCAATGCTCGCGATTATTTGACTTTTCTAATACCGATGCATCTTCGTCTTTCATGCCTGCTTCATATACACACGCCAAGACGATTGCTGCACCAGTGCGGAGACAATTCTCAACTATCTCACCACCTTCGCCCAAACTCTTCCGCCATGACAAGCAGCACCAGTTGAAAATATACTCAAAGGAAATACGTCCAGGCTAACCAGCTAGGAGCCGGAAATCATGGAGCCGGATTACGTTATTGCGGGTGAGTCGAAAATGTGTCTAGTTCTGGCCAAATTCTTACATTGAACCAAATTGACCCGAGCGTCTTCGGGAGCTCGTAACTCCCCTTGGAATCATTATTTTTCGAGACTTTTTTTTTCCAATACAATCGTACGTTCTCCGACTGATCGATTGGTGCGAGAGTCAATTAAAAAGAACAATTAGTTTGGCAGGGATTTTAGTTTTAAAAAAAAAATTGCAATCAAACTTTTTCCCAAATTCGAAACTCTCGGCTCGGGTCAAATTGACCCTGAATCAGGACACCTGATTACCGCAATTCACCGCAGCAAGTACTTTATTTTCCCGCTAAAAACAAAAAAAAAACCATGTAATTCTTAATCGTTTTGAACGAGCTTCTTATTAGGCAGATTCGATTGGATGGGTGAGTTCGTAGAAAAGGAAAAAAAAAAAAAAAGTAGACCTGTCTAGAAAAAAGACTCCGCCCGCTACGATTCTCGAGAATCTAGAAAAACCTTTCCACTTTCGTAGAAAATGAGTTGACGCGTCTGTAAAAAATGTCATCCCCCGTTGATTGAACCCCAAGAAGCTGCAGGGCCATCAAAACAGTCTCAATGATTTTAGAATTTTTCAAGCTCGAGACGATTGAAGCGCGAATTTTCGCATGAATTTCGATCAAACGTAACTTTGTCGTACATCGCGTTTTCTTCGTCATTAAAAAACGAAGAGATCGGTGTAAATTAAATGCTTCTATTGCTTACCAGCAACATTTTATGCCGAAGAAACCATCGAGCCTGTTTTTTCGCTGCAGCCGAAATATTTGATTGGACAGTTTAATTGTCAATCGCTCTGTCTGTCGAAATATTGGATGCTTTGTGTTTGCAGCGGCGATAATACTCGCGGTTGCGAACGTCTGTAACGCGGAATGTCAGAGTAAGTTGAACGCAATGAAATGAAAAAAGAAAGAAAAAAAAACACACAGCATCAAATCGAATCAAACTAAAATGCTCGACAGCTCGTTCGGTTTATTGTTACGAGTGTGATTCCTGGACGGATCTGAGGTGCAAGGATCCCTTCAATTACACAGCTCTGCCAAGGGACCAGCCACCTTTAATGACGTGCAACGGATGCTGCGTTAAAATGGTCCGGAATGCCAAATCACGTAAGCGAATAATGAATCGTTGGAATGCAACGGAATTCTTTTCTTTCCTTGGCAGATCTCATTGTTCAAATTGCAGAATTTAATTACGACGATAAAACGATCAGTTTTTCCGATCCAAAATGTACATGAATTTTGGATGATTTAAAAAATTAAACAAATCATCAATAAAAATGAATATTTTTCGTTGGATTCCAACGTTGCGGAGTTCTCAACGTTATAAAAGTTGATCATCGTTTAGAAACGTCGAAACGATCGAAATTGATTGGTAATTTTTTGGTCCACAGCTTACGAGAGTGTTCGACGAACGTGCACATCGCAACTACAGATAAACTTATTCATGGTGGACCACGTGTGCATGATGGAAAGTACCGGCACTGGTCACATGTGCTTCTGTGAGGAAGATATGTGCAATCGGGTAGCCCCATCCTCGTGCTCCAACACACCTCTGTTCCTATTCTTATCAACAATCCTTCTTATTCTATCGCCTTTCTCATCCTGAAGACTTGCTGGCTTGCTTAGTAGCTCGTTGTGACATTCACCTCCTGCCTATCCTTAATAGTACATTGCCAATCGAACGATAACTACTATTCCAAACACTCATTACCGTTAACTTTATGGTATTATCACTGAATGTCCCGTAGATCTGCACCGAGAAACAAAACTAACAAATCGACAACCACTTTCCTTTCGATCTGATAGAAAATCATCAATTGTATCGGAAACACTCGAGCTCTGGCCCAACTTTTTCATCTTTCTCCATTTTTCTTCATTTATTATTTATTATCCATGCAACTGGCCAAGCCATTCAGCTTTCTCTCGATGTTTATTCGTACGATCTTTTACTTTTTACATGTTGAAACTTTGCCCACTGGCGTTTCGTCGCACCGACCAAATATCTCGCTTTCTTTTTCCTCCCAATCAATCCACCTTTCTATAACTATTATCGATCGCATTTTTAACACCAGTGTCCAATAATAATGGTAGACGGGGGATACTTTAGAGGCAAACGTAGTTCTGTCACTGTTTAACCGGATTACACAATATATGCGGGACTATTTTACGCTCGCGATTCAGTGGCTTGAGTGTGAATGCGTCTCCGTCGAGTCCATGGCCCAGCCTCGAATCGGAGTTTGGATCTCTCGGTCTATTGCTTCGGGTCGAATTGACCCGAACGGCATTCGGAGCTCGTAACTCTCGGTAGAATTAATATTTTTTCAGACTTTTTATTTCGAAATATACGTACGTTTCCTGACTAATCGATTGACGCGCGAGAATTAACTCGAAAGCATTATCATCTTGGCTGTGGTTGCAGTTTGAAAAAAAAATTTATTTTTGCTTATTTGCACTTTTGCGTCGGGGTCAAATTGACCCTGCGTAAAAATCGAGCCCTCATATCCATCAAACGTTCTTTCAGCGAGTCTTTATAATTTTTTATTGATTTTTTGAAAATCTGAAATTTTGCTCAATCCGAATTTTTCGTTTCGAAGGAGCCTCTGGCCTGGGCCTTGCACTTTCCAGACACTTTTTATTTGCCAACTGGACCGAGAGACTTTAGTCACGAAATATAGACGTGAACCGGCATGCTCAGTCACTTAATTGCTGTGCTCCCTCGCGATTAAGTTCGCCGGAAGGTTTTCGGCGAGACGTTATCGCGATCTTAAAATCCGTAAATAATTCAATTCGATATAGATAGCAATTGTTACGAATGCGAATGTGGCATATACTCGTACGACCCTAAATTCGCGGAAATTGACATGAATTACGATTGTCGAGTGAGGTCAAGAACGAGTGCGTTAAAACCAGGAGCTTCATAATTTTAGTTAACGAGAACCACGGGCACGCACCGATGCATGTTTCACACGCCCAATGAGACGGGGGAATAAAAAACGGAAAAATTCGTAGGTTTTTATCATTTTAAACATTTTTTTTCTTCAATTTATTATCGAATAATGCTCGTCACAGAAAAATGGGCACGGATGCATGACTCAGTGACTTTTCTAAACACCACGTATGCTGCCTCTCGATAAAAACTTCCAGACTCGAGAAAGCTCGCTCACGAAGTACTCGTTTAATTTCCAAAACCGAATAATCGATAAAAAAGGATTTTTTCAAAAAATTCCGAGACGTTTTTGAAGAGCTGTACTTTTTGGACGAGCCATTCGTGAAAACCCACCTTCCATCCTTAAGAGGCAAACAAAATGAAAGGAAAAAAAAAAAAAACCAACCGAATAATAAAAAGCACTGCGTGAGCCTTCAGTTCTCGTGGGGCCTCGTGGGTGTCGAGCCTTTCGATGGGAAACCCCGGGGCGCACAATGCGAGGCGCCAAGTAATAAAGCTGAACGCTCATGTCCTCACAGAAAGGCTTTTTCAATCAGAGCCTTTTGCCAAACAAACTTCGCGTTCGGAGCGTCCAAAAGGAGATGAAAATATGGCGCGAGGTTCCTTTGGCAAGCCATGCGGCATGTGTCGCGTCATTTGTTCATTTTAGCACTCGAGGCTGCGAGGCCAATCGCAACGTCAACTTCATTCCATCCTTTACCAATTTTATTATTTCCTCGACCATTTTCCATTTTTTCATTCCCTCTGAAAATTCATCGACTCGAGGTCCATGAAATTTACAAAATTATTCTTTTTTATCACGAGAAACAAACCATTCGATTGACCTCGCAGCCAAAATGAAATCCACGTGCCATGTGAGGTAAAATAATAAAAAAAATAAAAATAAAAACGTACTAACAAAAAGCCCTACCGAATGAGAATAAAAAGAAAAACAAGCTCGTGACATCTCCTTGGGTGTTGGCAGCCGAGCAAGAAAGCTTTTTATATTATTCATTGTTATTATTATTATTGATTTATTAATTGTTATTATTATGAATATCTTGATGAACGATCGATAGATCGTTGAGCATTACGTAAGTGCAAATGTTTTTTACCTTCAGACTATCTCAATGTATATCATGAAAATGTATGTTGCACCCACCACTGAGTGTCTCGCAGCATCCAAGATTATTTAAACGGAACTCAATGAGGCTGAAAGTTGTAAAAATACGGAAATACGAAATGTTAAGGAAAATTGAGTCAAAGAGCATGGCAGAGACGAAAATCTTTCGTTGCCTTTGTTGATCTTCTTATTGTATCTTTATGTGGCTCATTATTAAGCTGCTATAATATTTATTATTATTATTAATGATCGTTATGGAATAGTCGAGACTAAGGAGGATAAAAATTCTATGCTATTGTTAATAAGTCGAGGGAGAAAAGTTTATCGCGTCCTCGAACGTGCGGGGACTTGGGGAGCAACTCTGTGAGAGATCTCGTCGCGAGATCAACGTCCTTTTTAAAATGTCACGGTTTTAAGAGGAGGAAATAAAAATGGGACCCATTTGTAAATCTCGCTGACGAGACTCGTCGCACCAAGTTGGCTCCTTCGGGAATATAAATCCTGATAATTGCTCGCTAAGATCGCGTTCTCTTATATCATTCAATCGTATATCACCAACTTGAAGAAATTCTAGAGGCTCATTGGAACGCTGATCTTTTACGTTACGTACATGTTTAGAGGGGAAATTAATAATTATATATTTATTGGGGAATCGTTAACGTCGCACGGTCACGATACTTGGCTGGAATATTCTCGATCTAACAATGACTAGATTTTATCCAAGTTGTTGTTATTAAGCTCGTGCGGAATATCATTAGTTCGTAAGATCGAATAGATTTTTTAATTGTCCATTATATCTGTGTTGACAATTTTCTATATTTATTTATTTAATAATGTCAACCTTGTCCCTGCTGTGGGCCATTTTGCTCACTGCTCCCCCCCCCCCGCCCCCGCCCTTCTTTTCTTGACGAAAGGAATTCTAACACATGGCGAAATTCATGTCATATCATCGATCGTATTAAACGTTTATGTCTCGAGAGAAATATTCACACGAATTACAGAGTTTACGACTTTTTTTCTTACCTGCCAAGTCCTTCTCCACTTAATCCTGAGAAAAAAAAAAAAAAAACGTAAATCGTACGATTCACGTGAGACGTTTTGTGTGTTGGAAAAATTCGACAAGCAACATGAGGAATTTTCTCATTTTATTATACATTTTAATAGTTTTTTTTCGACCTTTATTTTTCTCGATTAATTACATTGTCGATTGTGACCAAGGAATTCTCCATTATTCGCTATTTTCCTAAGACCTGAAGTGAGTATTTTTATCCAATGTATTTCGTTTCTTCTCCTTGTCGTTTTTCTTTTCTTTTTTTTCAATTCAACAATAAATGTCTGCCCGAATAAAGTGGGTATAAGCGCGAGAGTTTAATTGTCGCAATGGAAATGAATTATTGCTGTCTGTAGTGTCCGCACTTGCGGCACATGTTACCATTTTCATTGAGCATTTCGTTGCTGCTCGTCTCGGGCTGCTGCTCGACGGGACTCGAATTCGAGCAACTACTTATCGCTCCAATCGTCTCGCTCCTCGACATTGATTTATCCGGAGGAAACTCGCTCTCGCCGATCAAACCGTTTACCACTTTATTATCCGTCGGTGTTTTTACCTGCCGAGAAAACTTCTCCCCGCTGCTCGGATCCTCGAGCATCGAGTGTCCGGTCAAGCTCGTCGTTGAATCTCCTAAACGAATACTCGCTCGATTATCGTCCGAGAGGCGGAGGGCCGGGATTTCAAAAAAAAATTGAAAAAAAAATCGATTTTTCTTTTTTCTCTTTGCTCACCGATAGTCGTGTCCGTGTCGATGCTGAGGCTGGACTCGGTGCCGGTGCAAAAATCTTCGTCCTCTCTCATCAGAGGCAAATTGGTTGTTGGCTCGGAAAGTGGCCGAGCGCAGGAAACGTAACCTTGTACGAGATCCATGCGTGAATCCAAGGAAAACTGTTTTCCGGACATGAGAATACCACGAATGCGTCTTCTCATAGCTGCACAACAGGAAAAGCCTCATCGAGTGTTTGAATTATTATAATTATTAACGACCATCGAGCAGCACATCATTTTTTCACTTTTTTACATTTTTGTCCCGCCGTGGCCACACTGGGTCAATTTGACCCCGAGCGTTTTTTCGTTTTGTTTTATCGCCATCTACAGGATTTCGACTGTTTGGGGAAAAATATTTGCCGGGTCTGTGAGACCCAGTGTCGCCAGGAAGAGCTATTTCGAACAAAAATGATCAATCTAAACCTGGACTGTCCCGAGCTTCGAGACGAAGTTGACCAAATGTCTTCATGCAATCGTTGAACACGTCGGCCGTGTCATAGATCGCCGCAAAACTTCCATTCACGATTTTCGGCGACATCGGAGAATTCGCGAGCAACAGACTCGAGCCAAAGTTTTCGTTCTTCTGGCGAGTCTCTTGAATAAAAGAAAACACACATTTGCCCATTCAAATATTTATCCTCCCCATGGCTAATGAGATTCTTTTCGGTTTCATTATTAATCCATTTATAATTAACCTGCTAGCGAGACTTTGACTCTTATCGGGGAACCTGTCGTGTCAGCCAATATCTCACTCGCCGTGTTTCGTATCTCCGCCCAGTCTCGCAAAATATCCTCGTTCGTCGTGCTGCGATTCACGCGCAACATTTAAATCCAATTTTTAATTATTTACTTAATTATTAATCAAGCGATATC
>JAPYYS010001135.1:27954-93218 GCA_030522525.1 Campopleginae sp. 14b
ATCGTATTTATGCATTTTTTTTTCTCGTTTTTCTTGCAAAAGCTTTCGAAAACTTTCATTTTTCGGAAAATTTCAAAATTTCGATCCCAAGATGTTTGGTAAAATTTTGGACGTACTGTGTGGAAGTGACGGTGAATCTAATGACGTATTTCCCATGGAGAGCGGCTGGAACGCAATGTACGCGTCCACGTGTATTCATTTTTTTCAAAAGTTTTTCCGTCAGAGAATTGTCGCCCCTGAGGCGAAAGCAGACCATGCCGAGATGTCTCGTCGCAGGGATTTCAAACCTCGCGTCGCCGAGGACGAGAGCCTCGAACTTCTGAGCGAGTCTGACGCCCTTGAAAATAAATAGTTTTGTCATTTTTTAAACAAAAACCAAGAAACATGGAAAAATTGGAAAAAATTCTTCAATAAGATTGTTCGAAACTTTTGCAGCTCGAGAAAAAAATCCCCACTGCGATCGCATCGGAGCACGAAATTAATTAATTTTTTAAATTTCATTCGCACATCCAGAAAGAATTTTTTCTGTTTTTTTTTTTTTTTAATTACAAAAAAGTGAAGGAATTTTTTTAAAAATAACTACCTCACGTATGTGTTTCTGCAAACCGGAAATGCCATAATTCCTGATGACGAACCAGAGCTTGAGAGCCCGGAATCTTTTCGACAGTGGTATTTGCCAGTGCTAAAAAAAAAAATGGAGAAATTCTCGTTGTCATTTCGTGGTTTGGTCAAAATTTTGGCTACTCGATCGCTCGTTTCCTGAGAGATCGATAAAAATTGTAGCGAATAAATTCTCACCATGTAATCGATAGCAAGGCCTGCACAAGTTGTGATTACAAATAAAATTTGTTATTCGCGAAAAATGGTTGAAATAAAATGGGATTGAAAAACAAAAAAGGTAAAAAAAAGGGGCGAATTTTCACCTGAGTTCTCGTGCTTCAAGTAGAGCGGATCGACGTTGAAAGTGCGATGCAAAGACTGGCTGTTTCTCACCCTGAAAACAAATTCTCCTTACTCGCTCTGGGCTGGCTCAATAAGTTCGCCATATTTTACGAACGTCGGATAAATGAATTTCCCGAGATGACAACGACGACGAGAAATAATATCCGGGGGGCTGTGGGTGCGGAGGAGACACGAGGAGAAATCAACGAATCGCGGTCGAGATCGATTGGTTTCGCGATCACGATCGATCGCCGATTCAAACTCGATACCGCAGTTAGTCAATCTTTTTTATAGGAAATTAAGAAATTATGGAATAAAAGAAAAGAGAATCGAGGGGAAAAGTTGAAACGGAAAAATGTGACCGAGTCGTGGCCGTGACGCGTGCTCGAGTTTCTTAACGAAGGGAATAATTATCGGGCCGTTGTTAATTGGAGTCCCGAATTCGCGAGAGGAAAAAAAAAACGACGTCATTTTCGTTGGAGAAATTTTTTAAAACCATCCTACGCCCTTTAAGGAGACACCGAAAAAGGACAAAACGATTTTTCGCACTCACCACATGGCCGTACAATCGAAATGGACCATGAGCCATTTGCTAGGATTGAAAGCGATGGAATCAGCAAATTCAACGCCTTGTAGCCATCCCCGGTACTCAGGGCAGACGAAAGCACTTCCGGCATAAGCGGCATCGATGTGAAGCCAAAGGCCGTTCCTTTCGCCTGTGAGGAAAAGCCAAAAATCCGTTTTCTTACGAGTCAAATGGAATTTAATTGGGTTTCGTTATCGAGGCTTACATATTGGGCCAATTTCCTGGAGATTATCAAAAGAGCAAGCGCCTGTCGTTCCCAGGGTCGCGCAAACCTGCAACATCGTCGCGCGTACGTCATTCGTAAGATTTCTTTTTCCAATTGTCGTTCGTTCATTATTTTCATCGATGTTTATTGACGAAGAATTTTTTCAGGATGACAATTTAATCGGCTTTTCTTTCCAACAAACCAATGATAATAAATTTTGAAAATGTGAAAAAAAAAAAAAAAACAATAGCAAGATTCTCCAGGGACGAAATTAATTGGGAATATACGACTCGAAGGATAAGAAGATTGCGAAACATTTTTACCAGCTCTTCTCGGGCAAGAGGAATTTTATTTCATTCCTCGAGCTCGCCAGTCGCTCCGTTTTTAATGAATATCTTTTAGAAGCTCGTAAATAAACCGAAGCCAGATGCTCGCTGCTGACTCGAAAGTATTTTTCAAGCTCCGGACTGTCCCGGCTGTCGTTTTATCTAAATAAGACTGAACGGGCTGCTAGGGCAAGAGATAAAACATTGATTGCGACTTACGAAGAAGGGCACGAGGCCGTCTTCCCGATCGCGCGCCAACGCTTCCACCAACATCGGTCCTCTCATGCTCAGCTCTCGGTCGGATTCGATGTATCGCATACGTACCAGCCCAATCAGACCAGCTTTTTCCACGCTCGAATGGGCCTGGCGAATAATTATTTCGACGAAAAAGTTCGATTAATTTGCAAACGCAATCCTCCGCCATAGTTTCGGAGGGGAAAAAAAAAAAAAAAGAAAAATCGTTGAAATTACCTGATCGGAGCAATAAGCAACCAGCCGAGAATTAATTTCAGCAGGCAGAGCTTCCGGTTCGTTTTGCTGGATATTTCTGATGGCGCGAGACCTCGCTGCCAGCAAAGAAACGAGCGTCGCTTCACTGGCTGTTGTTTGTATGACGCCACCGCCGCAGCCTTCGGAACGATGCAGAAAATCTTCGGGCAAACCGATCATTTTGCCCAGCCAGTTCATTACGATTATTTCCAACTCGGTACAGGCGGGACTCGATGCCTTTTCGTATTGGGAGATTTGGTAAACGATCAGTAGACGCGAATGGTCGCGCAAGTTTTTAAACGCGCGAAACTTAAATATTGAAGTTTGCATCGTTGAAATGCAACGGAATTAATTTATTCATTGAATTTTTTTCCAAACCAGAGCTAAAAATTAAATTACAATTTGAATCTATGGAAATTTGTTCGAATGAAAAACTGAACGTCAAAGAAATATCGAGGAAATTGAAATAAATATAAAAAAAGGATGGATGGATATCATGATTATTATTCGAAATTCGGTCTGAATAATGAAACGATTGTCTCTTGCGATCCAATGACTGCTTGGCCGATACGAAAACGTTTCATGATTTTTAAAATTGAAAGAAATATATATTTCGTTCAATCTCAACGTTGCTAACTTCATTATTGGAAAAAATGAGGGCTGAACTTAGCATCGACGCAATGCCACGAAACGTGGCATTTCGATACAAACTCTCAGACTGTTAAGAATTTTCTATTTACCCAAGTGAACCCCAAACAATTGATGGCGTCGGCGAGCATATCCGCGAGCAGGCTGGCCGGTGAATTGAGCGCCGGAAAATAGGCGTGCATGTGAGGACTTTGCCAATGGGTCACGCCCGGCATAATGCATCTCTCGATATCCTCGAATATATTTTCCCAGGGTTCACCCTCGACTGGGGCCGAAATAGGCAAAATGTTTCTCAAATATCCTGGCGATACGGCAGGATAAACGCGTCGGGTTCTTATCGTCGTGAGATAATCGGCGATAAAGTCCACCATTTCTTTTCCTGCACCGCCAAAGTACAACGAAACAACTCGCATCAAATTGACCCAAGCGAATCCACGTTTTTCAATCAATGCGAAAAAACAAGTCGGTTTTTTTCGATTCAAGTCGTCGGCTCAAATTGACCCAAGCGACTCTACACTTTTCAATAAATCCCGAAAAATAAATCCATTCGACAGTCTTTTTCAATTTACGCGAAAATTTATAAAATTCCGGGTCAAATAGACCCCGAGGAAAGTTTAAAGGGTTTCGCAATCCCGCCCCGATGATTCCGATAAATTTCCGAAATTCAACACGACGCCTATAAAGCGTTCCCGCTCTCTGATCCCCCGCGCTCCCCCTTCCTGTCATGCTTTATCGTCAACACCCCATAATCGTGTTCCGGTCCATTACCGAATCAACGATTGCCAATCCCGATGCAACATAAAGCAGGAAGGATCTCCTCGCTTGTCCTCGCAGCTTTGTTTTTTTGTTTTTTTTTTTTTTATTATACGATGGGGATAAAGGGCGTGGCGCGTCAATTGGCAAGAAACTTTTATAGAGGCTAACGTCTCGTTTATTCTGCTTGTGTAAAGTTGGACAAATCGGGGCTCCGTTTTCAACTCGATAAACTCGACGAGACCTTACGAACAGGAGACAAGCGGGATTTCCCTCCTGGCATATATTTCCCCGGAACAATTTAATCTCATCCTCACAACGGCAAACGCGTTCAACTTAATCCGCGAACCTACACAGCAGCACACACGAAGCTTTAGTCTCAATTTTATTCTAAAAGATTTACGATATTTTTCATCGCGTCGTATCTGACTGAGCCCTTTAGCTCCTCAATTTCGTTTTTCCATCACTAAGCCTCCGCACAAAAGCAACCGCTCATTCAATCAATTATTTTTCAAGCAATATTTTTGAGTATCGTACTCACCGTGCCGCCGATAATCCTCGAGATTCATGCTGGCTCCTGCAACGAAACGAAAACATGAGAAGCATTATTTTTTTCTTCTATCAATTGAAAAATTGGCGGAAAGAAAAGGATTTAGCGGACGATTGGGTTAGAAATGAGGAAAAATTTTGGAATTATGAAAAAATATTGAGTTGGCCGTATTGGGAAGAAAAAAAAATGGATTCTTCAGTGTTCTTGGCAAAAATAATGTTTTTTTAATTGTTTTTATATTGACCTCGCACGTTATTCCTGGACTTATCGACTGCTGGAAGAGAGTCTCAAGAGACTGGCTGGTTGTCTCACAGAACCCAAATTTCGAAATTCCGGTCGCACCTTTTGATTCGCATGTGTGCCGCCGCGCGTTCAAGAAGGAGGCGTAAATGGAAGAAAAATTAGAGCGAGCAGAGGATTGGAAGGAAGATACGGCGGCGGTGACCTAGCACTCTGGAGGGCTGACAAACTTGGAGAAGAGACTCTCGACTAGCGCGATGCTCGCGAAAGACAACTCGCTCTGTAGCGCGCTCGGTCAACCGACCATTATTTTTTAAGGTTTCACGCATCGATCGTCCGTCATTTCTCGTTCCTCCAATCACTCACTTCTCTCTCTCTCTCTCTCTCTCTTTTTCTCTGTAAAACTTATTAGGCTAGTGTCACAAGGCTCGTCATGGCCTAGAACCAAATCCCGGCGTTCTGCATCGCGCCTCGTGCTCCGGCGACTCGACGTTGTAGCAATCGTATGTGTGCGTTTATGTTCCATCAGCATCACAAAAGCATCGGCGGCAACTCATGCGAACAGGCTACTTGACCCGGCGCACGTCTATTTTATAATTCCTCGCTGCTTCTTTGCCAAACGAGCTTAACAGGATTGAGGAAAAGAAACACGGATTTTTGACCTTCCTTTCTAGTCTTAACGTCGCTCCAAATATTCACGATGTATCGGAGGAATCGCGGAGGTCGTAGCAGCGATCGGCTCCCGAATTAAAAAGTGTAATAAAAAACGAGGATTCAGCGTCGCCCCCAAAAAAATGTTGGAAAGGAAGAGCTCCGGGCATTTAGAAAGCGATTTCTCGGCTCGTTTTCGTCTCCGGTGATACACGCGAGTTGTTTCGGAGCAACAACAGTCACGACCGGACCTTCGGGCCCGGTTAACCTTTCGAGTTGAATCTTTAGCCAACTCCTAACCGTCCTCCAAACTGTTTAACTCAATTTTAAGCAAACATAGAATCCCACCTAGCGGTTAACAAACCTGGAGATACTTTGGGACGAATTCTCCACTAATTATACGCGAGTCCGAGAGCCAAACCCACCAGAATCTCGCGAAATTAATTTCCAAATTATTGGAAATTCCTTTTCATTATAAAATCTCAAACGAGCACTCTTCTTCGATGAAAATAATGATTTGAAAAAATTCATTCCAAGGACTCGTACATCGCGGAAGCTACGAGCACGTACACGGATCTCAAAAATGGGGAAAGGACAGTCGATATTATTAAAAGCTGTGCTAGCACGTCCATCCACCATCCGCTTCCGACTTTTCTCATTTCCGTGGCTTACTTCCAGGCAAACGAAGCTCTCGCCTCATCGATAGATATTTTTATTCCGCTCCCGTGTCAAAAGCGTCAACGCTCATGGACATGGAGAATTAACGAAAAAAATGAAATGAATGAAAGAGAAAAAAAAGGATTTTTATTTTGAATTTTTAGACTTACCTCGGTCGGGGGATTCGATTGGGGATGGACGACGGAAATCGCGGAAGTGTCTCGGGTCGTTTGGACGGTAATGCGTCGCTTTTGGAGCGATACCTACGGTGTTGTGACGGTATGAAGGCATCGCTCAACAAGTGGCGTCTTTTATATAGTCCGAAACATCGCCCCCATGCACTGGGCTGGAAAATTTGTCGCGCGCGCAAGCCTTCCCCTCTCCTTAACATTCCCGGAGGACAATCGGGTACGAGCGTTTTACGATCCCACGGGAGCAGAATCAACGACGACGAGGATAGAGGCATAGTAAAAGACATTATCACCGGTTGGCAATACAAGAGAAAGAAAAAGCGCCTTGTTACTCGACACTTTACAGAGTTTGCTACGATCGAGATTTACGAGAAATTGCATGGGAGGGCCAGGAGGAAAAACAATTCAATCGCAAGGGCAAACAGTAGATCGTTCCTTATATTGTCTCGAAATCTAATGACTTGGAAACATAGCTCCGGTAACAACACGCCAGCTCTAATAAACCTTTTTCGTATTGATCGAAGAAATCCGAAATATTTCAATTCTTCTATGGCGATTTTATTCTCGTTGATTTTTCCCTTAACCTATTTACGTCGGCGCGTGACGAAAGAGAAAATCTTTTCTTTCAAACAAACACTTTATTCTTCTCGTTGATTAAACACGCTCCTGGGATTCTCACCATTCTCCGTATCATCTACGAGAAAAAAAATTTCTCCATTTACACTTTTCTGCAATAATAACAAAGTATCGATCTCGGCTCCGCAATGAGTAACGATTTTTCATCGTTCTTTTAGCCGGACAAGCTTTTTTCCGAATTAATTGGAAAATTTCCGTTGATATCAATATGTTTTTTTTTTCACATTTTTTCAATTGAAACACAAATTTTGACACATTAAAGAGACTCTCCGGGTCTTCAAATTCAAGTTTCTGGACGAGCTTAATTTTTTATAGTCAAATTGATTATTTATTATTTAGTCGGAGATGGTGCCGCACGAGGCGCCACCGACCGGCCGCGCCTCGTGGCGCACTCTTCCAGAACTTTCTCGTAACTTGTCGCACGGCAGAGATTTCCTGCCGTTTCCTGCCGATCACGATTAATTAATTTTTCATAGCAAATTAAAAATAAAAAATATCGGAATCGATTGAAAATTCTTGGCTCAAATGATTTTTGCTTTTGTCCGCGTCGTCGATATCATTTCCACGACGTAGAAATGAAAATATTGAAAAAATATGGAAATCGATCGGAAATTCCGCGCGACAGATAGAGCCACAGGATGGAACCGCTCAGTGGTGCCATCTTTCAACATGTTTCAAGAATCTCACACGCTTATAAAAATACCGCATTATTACTGCAGAATAAATGATGCGTCCTGCATGAATAATCCAGCACGATATATGCTGCACACGTCCAGCTGAATGTGCAGAATTCATATGGAAACGCCGAGGAAGAATCTGGCAAATTGGAAAAATCTGAGGCAAGATTTCGAGCATACGAAACAAATAAATCGATTCCGAAATTTTTAATTAAGTTTATGAAAGAAAGCATGACAATACGACGATTTACGAAAATGCGAACATCAGAATCCAAAATTTTCGTATTTCTTTGAATCAGATATCGCTATTTTTCTCAAATGATCGTAAGAATTTCGAGGCAGTTTTAAAGTTTTGAGTGAAATTTCTCTGGCTCGTTCAACTCGTCGCTTCTTCTCGCATTTGTTAAAACGAGGTAAAAAGCGCAGCCTTATCGCGCAGCTTACGAACATTCCCCGGATCCTTTATCGTCGATTCAGCGAGCAACGAGCGTCAAAAGCATCATTCGACACGTCTCGCATATTATTCGGTTTTTTAAAATTACAATGAATTTGTTTGGGTCGAATTTTCGACTGGTTTGGGTTTGTTCAGGCTTCTCTGAGTCGGTCGAGGTCTGGGTCACGGATTCGAATTCTTGCATTTGTTTGGGTTGGTAGAGGTTGTTTTAGGTTTGTTTGGGTTTGTTTGGGTTTAATCGTGACCGATGAGCTGAGGTTCTGATGGTGAAGAAAGACAAAGTCAGTGAGTTATAGTATATCTTGATAGAAATTTCACAGTTTGGAAAAGTCGATATAAAACCTGAGCCGTTAGGGATTTAACGTTATGTTTATAGACGTTATGCCGCGTTATGGGAATGTACCGTTAATGGCCCCAGGGGGCTCGCCGCGGCTTTCCCCTTCTCTGCGACCGCGTCGTCAGCGAGCTCCGCCATCGACTGGAAGCTTTTTAAACCGCGAATGAACACGCTCCTTCGACGAATCCATTATATCTTGCCATTCATTATTTCTAAGGCAATTCTTCTTCTTCTATTGGATTATAAAATAAGAATTTTGAAATAAATTTTAAACTGCGTTTGGCATCGGAGGCGACAAAATTTCGAGAGCGATCGGGTTGAATGGTCGCGTGCATCGGGCGCACCGAATGAGAATGAAGGAACATGCGGCTGTACCGCTAGTCGAGGCGGCGTTAAGTGCCAATTACACGGGACTCTAAAATCTGTAAACACGTGCACACGCGTAGGAGCGTAACTCAAGTTGATTAGCATCTTGGGAATCGACTGTAGCGAGCTTTAAGGGGCTCCACGAGGCTAATAAATAAAATATAAATTGCTTTTTATATTTGCCACGGAAAAATCTTAACGATAAACATGAGCAAGGGTTCCTTGGTCGACGATCTTGCTGTTTGAGTTTCCAAACGCTCCATCGGGGAGTTGATATAATTGTTATTCGTAACAGTGAGTGGGCTCATTATAATTGCATAATGTGCATTTAGCGCGGGGTGATTCAAGCGAACATTGCCGTTGAAGCAAGAGAGGCGAGGGTGGCTGATGACCGAGCCTCTCCGAGACTACACAATGAGGAAAGGGAAGCAGCGACAAGGCTTTGTGAGGGTACGGCGCTATAGCCCAGTTCGTGGCGCATACACGCAGCAGCGGTACACGGTTTTACCGTTGCCTCGAGTCTCTCCTTTCGCTCTCTCTCTCTCTCTCTCTCTCTCTCTCTCTCCGCGTCTTTCTCGCGTTCGGGCCGCGATACTCGTCGTGAGTTCTGGTGTGCAGCGCGGCTACTACCGGGGATAATAGAGCCGCGGTGCGCGGGCCCGTTGCTCTCCGCTGTCGGAGGATTCTCCTTGTGTGCTGTTGCTCTCGAATGCTCTTTTCTTAGCGCTGCTGGCGCGAGACCTCCGCAAATAAAGAACGGAGCAACTCTGCGCTCGTGCCGCCAGTTCGTTCAACCATTCTTAAGCCCTTCCGCGATCAACATTCGCCCGCGCGAACCAAGAGAGGTTCTTGACTCTGGATTCGCGCTAGCGGCATGTGGAAGCTGATGCGCGCCTCGCGCAGCATATCCTTCGGCGGCTCGATCCTCCCACTTTGTCCTCGGACTCCTCCGCAGGATGACCGCCAACTTTGCGGCCGGTCTATGCGCGATCATATGACGCAACCGTTATTATGCACAGAAGCGAAATTCGAAGGATGCCGCGAGCACCGGAGAAGAAAGCGAGAATAACTTGCGAGCCAAATCTTCGCTATTTAAAAGAGTTTCGAGCCGCACGAACCTGCGCCGACGAAATTTTTAATATTATTGCCGTTTTGCTCCGCGCCTCGTGTAATACTCTCGATCAGAGCGAACGAAACTGTACAGGCGCGATCGAATCGATCAAGGTTCATTCACCTCGGTTGGCCAGTCCGGCCAACCGAGCGAGCCACGTATATCAAAGTTAACGGCGCTGCGACGCCTTCACCAACATTATATATATATATACTATATGCACACCGTATATGAGATACAAAACGCCTGGCGCGTTTCGTCGAGTCAAAAAAAAACGAGAAACTGATAAAGGAATCGCGCCTGTAAAGATCGAGGATCGACTCGTCGAGATGGGAAGCCTTGGAATTATTAAATGACAAGACCGGAACAATAATCCAGGAGCAATTATATTTAATGAAATTGAGCGCAGCGAGCGGGACAATAAACTCATTTGGCATCCGAGCGATTCCGATAATTGATGAAAATTTAATTTAATCGACGGGACTGATAGTGGATAAACAATAAATACGATCGGGTCAATTTGACCCAGTGTGTATAGGAAGGGTGCAACGAGGAACCCGAATATTATCTCCAAAATGAATGAAAGCCTGCTCTAGGCCCCGATCGGTCTCGTCCTATAAATATCGAGCGTCATTCTCCGCGTATTTATAAAATATCTGAATATTATTAGTGTGAATCATGGCAGGAGAAAAAAAAAAGAAGAGTATAATGCTGAAAGTGCTGAGAGATGGAGAAATAAAGATGATGGCGCACACGGTAGTTTGGCGCCAAAGACCGAACGGAGGGGTCAACGACCATCGGAATATTCACGTTTGGCCGTGAGCACTCTTGGGCTGCCGGGGCCCGTTTGACCCCCACTCCCCCCTCCCAACATGCCCTGGCCGCTCTCTCTCTCTCTCTCTCTCTCTCTCTCTCTCGCTGAAGGGAGAAAAAACACGTGAACGCGATAGCGTTCTATGAGTTTTCTAATTGCCGATCGATTATTTGGCTGTAACACGCTCGGCAGCGACGTTCGAACGAAATCTCGTGGGTAATTATGAACGAGTCGCGCAGAGTTCTTTGACCCGCGCCGAGCACCAGCTTTATCGGAGCTCTTTAAAGTCTTGTTTTTGGACGAGAAAATTCCATTCGGCTGCTCGATTGCCAAACGATCGGAAAAAAAATAGGAAATTTCTATGTCAATACGTCGGGGGCGATGGACTCTCGTTTATTTATTTGTCCATATGTAGTAGCCAGCGCAGCAGGAGAACAACGCGCCTAATCAGGTTCAAGCTTGGAGCGTTCAAATGCAACGAAATTCATTCTTTTTTTCTTCACCAAAGCTCGTTGTTTATATCGAGATTTAATTGTGACGATAAAATCGACGATTTTTGGCCCCAGAAAAAAAATTGGCTCGAAAATTTAAATCATTGATAAAAATACATTTTTTTCGTTGCATTCCAACGTAGCGAAGTAATATATGAGGATGTGCGTGGTTGAGCGCATCTCGCTAAAAAAATCCTTGAGTCAGGTTGGAAATTTGAAGTCGAAAAAGAAAGGACGAGGCGTCGAGCACACAGCTCAGCAGGGTCAATAATCTCCGAAAGCGAGCGAGAGGAGGACCACGACGAGGTACACTCACGTACGCAACGAAAAAACGTGCGTACAGACGACGAAAAAGGACTCGCACGATCAGTCGGGAAGAGGCTAGGTCGTCCGCATGCGAATTAACCAAATAAGAAAGATCGACTGTATAAAAAATAGATAAAATCCTTCATCAGCCGGTTCGAAATCTCATTATCGTCCTCTCACAACCTCTAAATCCTTGGGGGTCACCACCAACACGACCGTTCGCTTTGCCGATATCCTTGTAGTTTGCGCGATCCGGTGAGGCTTGTTTTGACATCCCAACGGGGTCAATGTCACGCTGGAATGTTATTCAACTTCGACGAGCAAAGCCAGGGTTTCCTTCAAATTCATCATCGCACGAGCTCATAATCATTCGCGTCCTTCCACGCCCCAATATTCCTTCATCTTTTTTCCCCCCATTTATCGCATTTTATTTTCGTCTCTTTTTTCCTATCAAGCCTCACCGATCGAAGAGCCCAAAATAATTGGTCAAGGACCTGTGAAAAAGACGAGAGAACCACGCGGTACGGACGTCGCGCTCCACCAGGTCATCGACCCTCTTTAAACAACTCCCACATCCACGCGCATACCAATATCATTATCGGGTGTGTGTTGCGCGACATTGACATTCGGCAGCGTCAAATACAAGATGCCAGAGGGTGCATCGGACCCGCCAGGTGCCCCCCGAAAAACGAAAAAGCCCAGAAGTCGAAAAATCACATCATGTTGAAGTTTGCAACTTCTTGGAGCAAAGAATCCAACGTTTTATCATGACAATTGTGCAAGAAAATAATGAACTTTGGTTAAGAAAAAATGGAATTCGTTGGAAAGTTGGAGCTCGCACGCGGGGATAGCGAACGGGAGCTCGGTAAGGGAATCCTCCTGGCAAATTCTCCAAAAGTTATTGGCATATATTCACGAAACTAGTGTTTACAGGCTATTTCAAAGTTATAAGACCGGCGCGCACGGGTGTTGACGAGGGTGGGGAGAATGTCGGACTAGTCGTACTGGGTTGATCGAGAGGGTTGACGAGAGAGAGAGAGAGAGAGAGAGGGAGGGAGAGGCGGAGGAGGACGAGGAGGAGGAAGAAGATTGCGGAGAGGGGGGAGGGGTAAGGGCGACGGGAGAGGCACGAGCACCTGTAGATCTCTTTACCGTGAGCCACGGTAGAGTCACTCACCGACCACCACCACCGGACCTCCGAAACTCTCTCGAGAGAGCCGTGCGCGCGTAATCTCTGCTGCGGCCGCACCAACAAAATTAATAAAATCAAATCTTTTGTTTTTTTTTTCGCCCGTTAAGTTAAGTGGTGACAGGACCGTTGGTGGAGCTGTGTTGGGAGATCAAGTCCATCGGGAATCTCTGCGGACGACAATCCTCCTCGGTAGTGCTGCCGATCTTTCCTCATGGATTTCCTTGAAAATTTCATCGAAAAATTGTAATTTTTATATTGGATCGGAAAATTCATCAATTTCCGGAGGCTAAAACGTTCTGGAATTTGTGCGAGTGTTTTTTATCGCGCGGTGTGGATAACCACGTGGCTCCAAAGTGACTGTGTGCTGTGATTGAGAACCGTCGAATAATTCGATTTATTCGTAATTTCGTTTTGATCGTCAATATTCCGCGAGGCCGTCACGAAAAAAGTGTTAAATTATTTGAATTTTGAGGAAAAATGAAAAACAAAGTGTTTGCAAAGTTTGATGAACGCTGAAAAATCAGCGTAAATAGAAAAATCCATTAAATTCAGTGGTCGTGGGCACGTTTTTTATTTGGAGAGAAAAACAAAAAAAAAAGTAACGTTGCGGCTGGTATCGCGGTGTGTGAGCAGTGTCGCGTTTGTGTCGAGAGTTTAAAAAGAGCGAGGCAATGTCATCGAGTGGAACTTGAAACGTAAGCGACGAACCGAGATTTTATCCTCATTTTCTATCGCTAACATTCGGTGGCCCATTTTTTTTCTTTTTTTCCTCCGGCTCTGGTGCTCGTTGTTTCTTTAATTAAAAATCATTCCGAACGACAACTCGAGATTGGGAATTTATCATATTTTTCGGCGACACATTGAGACGACCGCGAGGGCCAAATTCAAAATGCGGTGGAAGTGCCTCTGACGCGGAAACACTCAACGAGGAAACGACTCGTCCTTCTGACCCTTTTTCCCCCATTCAGTGCAGTGCTTTTCCACTCATTTTCTTTCATAATTTCAAACCGTTCTCATACACACGTGTCACTCCTTTTCATATCCATGAAAATATATATATTTATTTGTGCATTCATACGTCTATGACGTATGGACTGTGTGAAAGAGTGTAGCAGCTGATTTTTGTGGATAGCGGGATATGCGATTGCGGACATCATGCCCAGCACCATAAGAGGTGAGTTATCATCATTTTTCGTATTATCGTCACTCGGTATTGTTCCTTTGAAAGCAACGAGACCTCGTTATGGGACTCGATGCGCAAGATTTTCACGATTAAACAATGAAAAATCCGAAAAATTCGATTTTTGTGGAAATAAATTCAAATATCTGTACGGATAATATATTCGAGGATCCGGTCGGTACGACGAAGGCTCTGGGTCAAATGGACCCGGTGTGTCGACTTGAAAACAAAAAAAGAAAAAAAAAAACGAATATTGTACAAAAAATTTGGATTTGATTTTGAAAAAAATGGAAATTTTTGCGTGTGTGAATGCGTCGAAAGAAAAAAGTTTCGATTGAATTTCGTAATTGTTGGATTTTTAAATGAGTTTTTGGTCGACCTACTTGTCTGGAATTTAATTTCCTAAATATCATTTAGTTAGTCATAAAAAACGAGACTGATGCGACGAAGCAAAGTGGGACATTGCAAATGCGTCGTTATAAGGTGCCAAAATATAGGACATGGTCGGTGAGACCCCTGGCCCATCGGTTGAAAGGTAAAAAGATTGAAAATGCGTTTTATTGTCCGATTAGTAATTGCGCGGTCTCGCGGATAATTCGATAGTTTCCGGCTTTTGTATAAGCGAATTCGGAGAGGAAAAAAAAGTGTGAGGATCGAAGGATCGGTGTTGTTGAGGTTCTGCGGGGAGAGGGCGATGGGGATGAGATGCACGCCAGAGGAGCATGACCGCGCGAGAGCGATCGTTGCCGATATCTTCTCCTCGTTCTATCGTCGTTTGCCTTGTTTTTTTTTTTTTTTTACCGTTCTCACGTGCACTCGAGCGTCGCGAAAACGAACGGGTTTACAGAGACGATCTTCCGTTAGAGGCAGCGACTCATCGAGCTCGTTACTTTTTTAATCAACCTGGCGGAACGAGCCGAAGCTTGTCAAACGTTGGATTGGGAATGAAAGAAAAAAATTTGAAAAAAACGTGAAAATTAAGCGAGGAGAAATGAATGAACGAGGAAATGGCGATTTGGAGAAATGACGAGGAAAGGGCTCGCGTGGCGCTCAAGAATCGACGAGCCCGAGGATCGATCGCTAGGGAGAAAGGTCGTTGCCGCGTAGCCCCGCTCGCACGTAAAAAATATATAACTACCGCTCCTCTATGTAGGTTTGAATAAATAAATTTGAGCTCGCGGAAGGTAATAGTGTCCGGGCTCGAACGCGGGCATCCGATATATAGGGCCTTTAGCGAGCGCGAGAGCCTGTTCTTCGGCTCATATCGCGAGTATAAATATAGCGGGAAATGTATAGTTCGGGCGTCGATGCGGGGATGGCAGCCGCAGCAGCAGCAGCAGGGTCACTCGGGGTCAGTAACATATCGTCGAAGCTGGACAACGATGAGAATTCCGCGTACGCGTATCGCGCAGCGATTACGTTTCGTCAAAGCAAAGGGTTTTTGGTGCGCGCTGCAAAGAAAAATTCTCTCCTTTTCCTTCGGAGAGGATCCTCGCGGGTTTTCGAGCTTCTGAGGATTAAAAGGGCGCGATTCCTTGTATAGCTCGAGCTGCGCAAGTGTGTGCGTCGCCCGATGTAGCGCTCAGGCCTTCCTGGCAGGTGGCAAAGACCTTGGTGCGTTACGATCGATTACCCAACCGAGTGAGTTTTGGTTGCTCGCTGAGAGAGGCCGGAGGAAGGAAGAGAGAGAGAGAGACGAGCGCCGGTTTTTCGAGGCTTTTATGCCATACGATACGAAACGAGCCTGCTCACAAATGTTCGGCTGCTCTCTCTCTCTCTCTCTCTCTCTCAGGCAAGCCGCGATAATGTGTGTGCGCGGCTTGCCTGAGAGAGAGAGAGAGAGAGAGAGAAGCCAGCAACGTAGCAGCGACAACCCGGCCACCGGAGAGCACGAAGCTCTCTCTCCTTCTCTCTCGCGGGTTCCCGGTTCGGCCACGAACAAAAGACCGGGGTCAACGTACTTTGCGTTACGTACACATACAACATTTTATTCCGTGCGTGTATGTGCTCAACGCACATCAGGTAAATAAAAACGAAATCTGGAGTAAATAAAGCGACCAATTTTCACGATTTTTCGTTCATTTTTCTTTTTTTGCTTCGGCCGGTTGACGAAGACCTCGTCCCGATACTAATAAATCCCCGAGAATTCAACGACAGAACGGATTTTATTATTATTCTTGGAGAAGTGGAGAATTAAAAAAGGAGCTTTTTGAATCGTTTGATTTATTTTTATTTGTCGAGGTGGTTCGCGAATGAAGCTGGTACGCGGGCGATTGCGTTTTCGTCAATGTGCGAGTGTCTTCTCCTCAATATTATTATTATTATTGTTATTCTTATGCGGAGGTGAAAGTCCGCTGGTGCTGTGGCAGCAGCATCCCGAAAGAAGAGAAGGAGAGAGAGGCCCGAGAACCGGTACAGGACTCACGCGACTGACCCCCGACTCCGCGTATCCTTTTTTCTGCTGTGCGCCCAGCTCTCTCGCTTTTGCTCCAACTTGCGAAAACCCCATGGGAACAACCGCTGCTCCTTAATCAACCAAATGTGCGTCTATCCACGCGCGATCCCTGCGTCGGGCGCCGATCGCGCGCGCCGGATCAGAGCTCAGGATCCCGGAATCTCTCCCGCCGCATCAGTCCCCATCTCGGCAATGAGCGGCAATTACCTCTCGAAAGCTTCGGAGTATCGTCGTTTCGGAGGTTTTACGATCCGCCTCATCCCCGCCAGGTTTGAATTTTTGTCGCTCATTTTTGGATTTTCCTTCGCGTTTATTGCACTCGCGCGACGTTAATTGTACGTTTTTACCTCGCAGCGGGCAAACATCGAGACTCGATTATTCGTTTACTCTCGTCAAAGGCGCGCCATGCCGCGCGCGCACGAGAGAGAGAGAGGGACAGCAAATAAGCGCCCGCGTGGACTCTCTGTCGGCACTCGGATTACTTCGTAGCTCGCTGCGTGACGGCTCGCGAGATTGGATTTTGGTGGTCCAACCGGTTCCTCTATATCTTTTTCTTCGCTCCCGCTGCCGGAAGTTCGTAAGCACCGAAGATACCCAAATTACGAGCTCGAGGCAGCTCCTTTCGCGGCGTTTAAACGATTTTTCAACCGTTATGTCGCGCGCGACGCGAACGAATCACATTTTCAACGTTTTTTAATCAAACGGTTGGCTAATTAAATCGGAGCTAATTAGCCACTTCCGACGGGAATAAATAGCAGCGACCTTATTATATTGGAGCATGTTGAAGTTTGCAACGTTGGACATTGGTCATTTTTCTTTGGACCCCAACGTTGTAAACTTCAGGAGCATTGACGGTCGTCAGCGTTGCCTCAGCGATCGGGATCGTAATTTAAAAGCGAAGAGAATATAAAAAGAACGACGACGACGACGACGACGCGATAGTCCAAAGTCAGCATTGCGCAATGAGATTCGGAGTGAGCTCGGCAGTTAAAAAGTCGTGAGTCACAGAGATTCTTTACTGCTGGTATCGATCGATTATTTTTCTCACTATTTCCCACCTCGCACATACCAACGCGAATAAATTTTTTTGTTTCGACGAATGCAATAGCGAGCGCTAAATCGCCCATTGAATCTCTCTAACGATTATGTCGACGAAAATGACGAAGACGAGCCCTCGCGCTTGCCGCTGAAAACTTTGCATGTATACAACGATAGGTGTGCGTGTATGTGTATCTCGAGGCTCGCTAGATCCCTCAGTCATTGAACTCGTGGCTCGTTCAACTTACCAGCTGTTTTCTTACTCGACGAGTCGTTTGCTCAGTTATCGGCCGCGCTTGTACCCTCTCTGGCCGTCTCTCTCTCGTTCTCTCGCACGCACGCCTTCCTGCTCTCTTCCTCATCTCCGGCTCTCGCGATACACTCTTTGTGCATCTTTTTCTTTGGGCGCGCACACAGAGACGCGGAGACTCGGGGGTGTATGCTACGGAGGAAAGCCGATCTTTGGTCGAGCGGGTGAGGGGGGGAGGAGCAGGCAAAGATGCGCCGCAAGAGTGCCGTAATAAGCAGGAGCTCTCGCTTAACGCTCATTGAAGTCACGAAGGACGGCCAGCCACCGTGTGACGCGCACAGCGCGCGGTCCAACACTCGCACCCCGCCGCCTCATTTTTTCCATCGGCGTGTTTTATTTATTATCGCGGAGATGAGCCGCGCAACGCGATCGCCTGCCGCCATTTTTTAGCCCTCTTTTATAATCATTTTTCCGAGGGACTGCGCGTCCGAATCTCGTCAAAATCATCGCGTTTCTTTTTTTGAACATTCATCCTCCGGAGCGGAGCTTCTCTCTGTCTCTCTCGAGCTCTCTGGGAGCCTCTACAAGGGTCGTCGACCGCAGGTGCCTCGGTCGTGTTATGCCAGCTCCTCGACTCTCGCCTCTGCCTGGGTCTCCATAGCGTACAAAACCGAAGCAGCAAAATGCCTTACCAAAAAAGCCACAGCCAATGCCGCATTCAATAAAAAGACTTTTCTTATAGCAACCTCATGAAAAACTATGGCCCGGATCCTTTTCTCACGGGATTTCAGTTTCCATTCATTCGTCTTTCGCTTGACGCGACCGCGCGGCTCCGCGCAGCCTTTATGAGACTTTAATTACGGATGCGTGCCGCATGGAGCGAGCGAAAAAGAACAGCAACAGCAGAGAAACCGAATCGAGTCGCGTCCTTGTTCTCGTCGTCAACGCGGACCACAAGGCTCTCGAGGCATGCGATCGCATTATCGCTCGATTTTCCGGCTTTTCAATTTATTCCTTTTTTCTCTTGTTACCGGATCAAAATGACCCGGTGGACCAACGAGAGCTTTAAAATGCGTTTGCTCAGATAAAAGATTCATTCGTACGAGGAAATGAGACTCTGTACGGAGGATTCACGCGCGATATATATTGAATAATAATTAGCAAGGACGAGCGCGTCATTGATAGTCACGCTCGTTAAGCGTCCGGCCGCGTTACGTGAGAAATTCCCAGTATAATAACCTCGTGCTGGTTGTTAATTATTTTTCCAAACGAGCTGGTTTCCCTCCTTGGAGGCAAATCTATCGCGCGCCGCCGATAAATTCGTATAAATAATGATTAATGGCTCCGCCGTTAATGCGCTACGTAGAGCTTTTTTTTTCTTCATTCGTGTGTTTGCTCATCGCGCGTTATTAGGATTTGTCGAGTTACTGGGCGCAGCGTGCGTGGCGAGAAAAAATGTAAAAAGGTACACGCGAGAGCACGTTGACGCGCGATGGAACTTTGGGCAAGGGCTTTCGGAGGACAATGACCCGAGCGCGTGGCCACCAACACGAATACGAGCTCGCGCGATAGCCAGCGATCCCGAACAAACACTCTGCCGGAGATTCTATGCGCGGACACCTTTCGCCTTTTTTATTCCATGGGTATTTATATATACGCGTCTACGCGGTTAATTCCGTCGTCTCGAGCCTCGTATTCCAGCTGGAATAAATAATAAATATCTAACGGCCCGTTAGACCCGGGAAATTCATTCAAAAGTCAACCACCTGCTGGCTGGATCAAGTCTCATTTTTATTTCGTTTTTTTATTCCTCAAGTTCTCGCTCGTAGAGCCAGCGAAATAAAAGACAAGCCGAAAGTCTTATCAAGATCGAGATAGCACGCATTTGAGAATACGCGATCCTTAACGACAAGGAAAAAACAAACAAAAAAAAACGCAGGAAGCAAACGCCGCTCGCGGCTGTGCTGTGGCTCGCGCGTAATTGCCATTGCGACCAAATAATGTGAAAATCTCGTGACCGATCGGGCGAGATCGTTAACCTTTTTCTCGGAGAAAAGTCGTTGACCTTTCGAGCCTGCCCCGGGCAAGACCTTAACCTCCAGAAATCGGCCGATTCCCTTTCGCTCTGGGCGCGCCAAAACGATTTTTGTCGGTCGCCACAACGCCACAAGAGAACGCTCCTCCGCATTCATATGCACAAATGTTATTGACTGCGTTTACTCAACTGGGCCTGAACCCGGACACGGTTCCTCGCCGGAAAGCTCTCGCGCCGAGGCTGAGGCCTTATCCTTATTCTCGATGTATCGTGAGTGCATAAGGCGATTTACCGCTACGTGGATTATCGCGGAGACAAACGCTCCATCGACAGGGAACAAAGGAGCAGGAAACTGATTGAAGGATGAAATAAATATTGACGGAATAGCGATGAGAAAGGCAAAACGGGGAGGCTGCGGGGAAGCAGCAACGGCTGATGAGTCGTGTGTCGATATGTTATGAAGCGCGAGTGGGGGCAACGCGAGGTTTTGCGCGTACGTAACGGTATTTTCTTGCCGAAGTTCCGTTGCGGCTGGATTGTGAATAGAGAAGCGCGCGAAGATGGAAAATTGTCGTGTAAATGGCGAGACGATTTGTTGATGTTTATTGTCGCGCGCGCGAGCGCGAGCGGCTCCGCGAAGGTAGACGAACTCTGGTCGACCGGGTGACCCAGAGTTTCCTCGCGGGATGGAGCGCCGCTGAGGGGCAAAACGCGTTGCACGCGAAGCATCGTCGTACGGTCTATGGTGGTGTCCTTTTCCGGGCTCGGGCGGCTGCTGCTTCTCACCGAACGGTTCTCGCCGCGTCGAGTCCGTTTCCCCTTCTTCGGGCGCGCGACTTGTTCGTCAACTGATTCCTCTTCTTCTTCTTCTTCGGCTTAGCTATCGCTACCCCCCTCCTCCGGACACAAGGCAACTCGCCGTTGCTTGGCCGATACGCGCGCGCGACATTCAACGCGGGAGAAAGAAAAGAGGTCCGCCGCTCATCGTTTTGCGTGACGTAACCGCATCGCGTATTGCGGTACATTCGCCGAGGAGCCTACATTACGTGATCGCGCGCACGCACCTTTCCCTAGAACAACACACAGCAGACACCGCTATCTTTTCCCGCCATTCCCTTTTCTCATTCTTCTTCGTTGCTGTTGCTCTTCTTGTACGCGACGCGAGAACGCGGGCTGCTCCACCGCTTTGATAAAATTCTCGTGTCTTTGTGGGCTAGCTCGCGCAACGAGAGCCGCGATCCACCGTTGCGGCCTCGAGTTTTTATACGAAAAAATGAGGTGACGTTGCCCGAGCGGGCCACAACGAGGATGTCGCTGATAAAACGGGCGACATGGAAATAAAAATTCGCTTCTCGAGGCGAAATTTCGAATGCCAGAGTTGAAAAGGCCGCGGGAGAGGCGACTCTTGCGGTTGAGGCCGCTCGAGGCGTATAGCCGCCGCGTGTACAGTTAAAAGTACCGTTTCGGAAGTGTACCTGGCGATGGGCCTGGCGGTGGGGTGCGGAGAGGCGAAAACATGTGTATATAAAGATGCGGGGAGTCGTAGCCGGCCGCGCGGAGACCGAGGGACAAGTTGAATTTATTTTATACGCTTCGCTTTGCGGCCAATCGCGCGGTCTTGCGTCGAGCGAGAGGCGAAAAGAGCGTGGAGGCGTGTATATGTCTGTTGAAAAAGTAACGGTCGAGAGCCGCCGCTCCTTTTACTTTATATACATTTACTCTGTCTTTTTTATTTATCCTTTTTTTCATTCGAGTCTTTCGTCTCTTTTGCCTTTTCTTATTCACCTCAGGCTCCCGCCGCTCCCGTGTATATTTTATATGGGAAAATACGTGTATACTTTGTATACGTGCCCGAGCTGCGTGGAGATGCCGTTGGAAAAATATAAACGGGCGTACGCGATTTCTTTGCCGCTGATGACAATTTGCCGCTTTTGTTTTTTTCAATATACGCGGACCGAGAGCTCGCCACGGAACAAGGTGGGGGCGCAAACAGCAGCAGCAGCAGCAGCGCGCAACCCCGAAACTATACGACGAGGGTGCCCGTGACGCGGCGGGGTAGCTTTTATCTATATAGCTGCAGCGCTTTACTCCACCGATCGAAGGAGTAAAACTCTGCGAGTTCCATCTCCTCGGCGCATGCCCGAGTTCCTCCTTCCTATATATTCACTCTACCCGCGCAGGCTCGATTACACTTGCTGGCAGAAAAGCTGCTCGCCGCGAACGAGCAACGAGACACGCGCCTCGCTGCACCGCAAGCTTTGCTGCTTGCACCGCCGCCGCAAGGTCACTCAAACTGCTCAAACCGCTGCTCACACGTGTACACGCTGAGCTACCGCCAATAAAAGCAAAGAGGACGTATAGGCTGCGCGCCTTTGGCCACACACACACTGGGTCAAGTTCTCCGCGAGGACGATATATTTCCAAACTCTCTTGCCGTCCAAATCCAAAGCATTCACCACTCTCGCTTTTGCCTCATTTTTTTTTTAAGACCATCAACCAGTCTCTGGCCTCATCGACCTACCCCCCCCCCCCCCCCCCCCCCCCCCCCCTCCCCCTCCCCCCCCCCCGCCCCCCCCCTCCCCCCGCTTCTTTTCTCTCCCCCCCCCCCCCCCCCCCCCCCCCCCCCCCCCCCCCCCCCCCCCCCCCCCCCCCCATCGAGTTAAGCACCGCGGGCTCGAAACTGCAGCAGCGAATATCGATTCGCGTTCAACTTGAAAAAAAATCCAGTGCGTCTCTTTCACACGTTTATAACCGAGATGTGACGTACGCTTTTCCCGCAACGATCCAACGTCTACCGAGTCAACATCCCGAGAACCACTCATCCCCGAAAAAAAAATAAAAAGCTTTCACCTACTCCGAATTAAGCAGCGGAGAATCGCGCTTTGCTGCTTATATTTCTCGGTTTTTATAGCACGCCTTTGAGACCAACTTACTCACGAAAATGCATCAAAGTCCCTTTTGCTCTATAAACGTTCCGGCTAAAAGCTTCAAAGCCCAAAAATCATAAACAACTAAGATTTTTCAACTTTTAACCATTCAGGCGCGGCACCATTTTTCGTCTTTTTTGCCGGTTTTTTTTTTCTTCCAAATTTTCCTTTTCACCAACGAATTATTACGAATGGAGAAAAATAATTTCAGAGATTTTTCGATATCGCGATCGGTCGACGCTGAGGGCTGCATAGAAATATATGGGGAAGCACGAAAAAAGGATCAAGTGTAAGTTGTCCTTGCTGCTGGGGGATAGGCGAGTGGAAGGAAACGCGGAGGGCGGTGGTGGGTCGTGTCGGTGCGCCGGGCGTCCCGGTGCGCCATCTCGCGTCCCCATCGGCAACCCCCGTCAACACGAATACGTACACCCCCGTAAGTGCAGGCGAACCGTCAACGGAAACGTCAGTTCCGCCCGCCTCGGTATTTTCCACATCGTTGTGGATTAAAACGAGGAATTTCTTGCTCTGAACAATAATCCATTTCGGTCAACTGTTCCGAGGCCGTTTTTGGCTTTTCGCGGAAAGAGCCTGGTGCGCGATCGCGAGCCTCGTCGTGACGGAACTTGGTACGGAGCCCGACCAAGAGCAGACCGAGAAGCATCAATAACGACATTGCTGTCTCTTTGCTCGCGGGTTTATTTCGTGTGTGCGGATTTTCGGGCGACGCGTGTGACAGCGCGAGTGAGAAATTTCCATCATTTCGATAATCAACATTTTCGATTACTCGGAAAATATGACGACGAGGAAATCGAGACGCTAGGAGGCGGACGGGCGGGTGGCCGGACCGCCGAGTGCGCGACGCAGAGCCCAAATAAATTCAATCCTTTTTTACCGCAAACTTATTGAGGCAGCATTTTTATTAATCCGATTATTTCCAGTCGGATTAAAAAAACATCCATTATTCGAGTTTTTCATGAATTTTCGCCGGAAAACGATCGATTTGAAAACAAAAAAAATTGAAAAAATTCATTCCGAATTTTCTGAAATTTTTGTCCACCTCAAGATTTATCCGGCTGTTTTCGACGTTGCCAAGAATCTCCGTCCCGGGATTAAGTGCAAGCAACGAAAAATGGGATTTCAGTTGATATGAAAAGTGTGCGAGGTGTACGAGGAGGGTTGTTGCCAGCGCCGTATGACGATAGACAAGCCCCACTGACCTATTGACTCTCTAGCCTGGTCCCGTCGTTTCGCCACCCTGCCGCTATACGTCGCGTACGTACGGCTCTCTAAGGTCGAGTACCCAACCGACGAGGATTGCAGGTCGAGGCGCGCGTGAGCCGAACCGACAATTTTATTCTTTCCTCGAGACAAAAAATGGCGAATTTTTATTGCTGTTTGAGCGACAATTCTCTTTTCTTACGATAACCGACATTTTTCATATTTTTCTCCGTCAATTTTTCCACTCGAGGGACTTGACAGGGAATGCGGAAAAAGAACGAAACAAATGTTGCAGAGCTTTTTTGGTCAATTTGCCACGAAGCTCGAGCCCCGAAATAATCGAAACGAGGATAAAAAAGGGTGGAAGTGAATAAAGGATTTGGCATCGCGTCAAGAGAGACTCGAGAAAGATGTTTCGCCAGGGAGGAGAGAAGAGATCGGGAATCGCGATGAAAATAATAATGGGAAGGAGGCGGCTGATCCGGCCATGCGCGACCCCAGCACGGGACGCCGCGAACAAAGTCGATATACATTAACCGCCGCTATAATCGAATTATCGTTATCGCGTAATTAGTCAAATTTGTTGTAAAAAAAAAATGAAAAAAATGGTCAAATGTTGTATATTCGTTGGAGCGAGTAAAAGTCTATAGTATAAATGGTAGTGGTGAGAATATAATAGAAGGGGATAATAGCGTGAGAATGGACGTGGTTGAAAAATATTAATTGGTGTGTCCCGTTGTTAATTCCCGTGGTCGTAATAAATCTGGAGGTCGCGTGTGGATCGTTTCGAGTTACGGATTATTGTCGAGATATCGTTCGTATAAAAGGAGCAGGAGATGCCGGTTGTTGTTGGATCGAAAACCGCCGAGCGCAGCTGTGTGATATAATCGCAAAGGTTCGCTAGTGGTCCAGGCGGCCGAGAGCCAAGAGATTCTCAGGGGAAAGATCCCGAGGGAGCAAGGCAGAGAGAGAGAGAGAGAGAGAGAGAGAGACGGTGGGCGGTGTCAAAAAGGAAAAAGTAAGAAATAATAATGGCAGAGAGCGCGGCAAGTCCGGTTGCGGTGGTCGCTGCGAACAGCCCCCAGCAACAACAAGCAACTCCACCGGCTCAGCAACAGCAGAGTCAAACTTCGGCAGCTCCGACGAGCCAGCAGCAGAGCCAACAACCGCCTGACATAACAAGTTCGCAGCTCGCATCGCCACCGATCACCGGAACAGGTACGCCAAAGATGAATCAATTGTGTGTGTGTGCGTGTGTGCGTGTGGGGGAAATCTCAAAAAATCGCAGTTTTTGTGGTATTCGGCAATTATCGCGATCGTTGATATCGCTAAATGTTGAGAGCAGCGCGACAGGTACGAAGACGAAGAAAAAGTATAAATTGTATAGACGCGCACGAGAAAAATGGGGATTACGACGGTGTAGCGGATCTCTCGGTCAAGTAACGGGTTCTCGGCTGTGCCAGAGTACCGCTATAAACACGAACCAGCCGAGAGACCAGAACATACGGCTAGCGCACACCGGAGTTCTCTGACGCGCGCCCGGTTACCGACACCGTTATCCCTGTCCCGGCGTATACCTGCCCCCTCCCCCGGCGCACCCAACCGTTAAATAATAAGGGCGGGGGAACAAACCGATACACATACCGACGAGATACATCCCACGTGTGCTGGTACCTCACGTGACCCTCTCGCGTGCATGCAACCGCACACGACGTTGTTCAACAAATTTTCCCCTTTTTTCTCACTCACCTCCGTATTTCATAGTCGGCCTAGAAATTTGGAATTCTAGGGACTCTTTGATTTCTACGCTAGTTATATATATATATATTTTTTTTTTCATAATTTCACAATTTTCGTTATTTTGACGAAACATTTGGTTTCTAACGAAATTGTCAAAGAAATGTACGATTGGAAGGACTAAAATTTGCTTGCGAAGGCAATTTTTCACGATTCATTTGACTACGAGAAATTATTCCCAGATATTAAAAGAAAATAAAAAAAATTCCCCATACAATTCTTATTCATTCTTTTGCACATTAAGGAGGTTGTCTATAAGAATTTAATACAATTTCGTGATAATATTCTTCGGCATGAAATACTATGAGACAATTTTTTTTCATTCATTATTCGTCTACATACGTTGTCGAATAACTTGAGTTTACGATGTGCAAATGCTTATGAATGTAAGCTCTGGTGATCAATAACTCGAAAACTATGTAGAAAAAAAAAAAGTCTTGAAAAATGTTTAAATTGAAATGTTTAATTATTGTGTGTGAGCCGGTCTGGTGGGACGAGGAGGGCGAAGCGCCGTTTTAATTAGCGCCCGTACGGTACTTAAGGTTCGCGTCGCCAAGGATCAAATTAATGCCGAGAGATAAATAAAATGATGGCGATCGTGATTTTTGCAAGGGGACCGTGAATTTTGTTTGTGACAAGTCCGCGGATAAGTTTTTATTCTTTCAATGAAAATATGAGAGGATTTTTCAATAGCACGAGAAAAAAGTAATTTTCTTTTTTTTTTTAACGTGCAACTCGAGGCTTATCGAGGGACTCTCGTTATTTTAAGGAGCTTACAGCGGAAAAGGCGTGTCTGCTGACAGGGAAGCCCCATCTCGAACGCACTCGCGTGCGCACTCGGCACTCCGCACCCCGCCGTTGCCTCAAAAATACATCTGCTAATTATCTCGGAAGCTTACGCCTACGCGCCCTTCGATTTTCAACCTCCGCCCTCGCGAGCCTTGACGTGTGTATTTTCACGAATAAGATAATATTCATCGAGAGATTCATTAAGTGATTCAGACTTGATGAGATTCATCATCGGAGTTTGTGAAAGAGAAACTTTTTTTTTCAAGGGCCTTTCGTCCTCTTTGGGATTATCAAAAAAAAGTACAACTTTTTAACGATTAGTTATCGAGGCTGCGGCTTATTGCCCGAAGCATTGAGCGAGAGTCAGGCGCGAGAGGATTTTGAAGGAAAAGCTTGGGTGAGCTTTTTCCAGTGGCCTAGGGTGAACGAGGATGCACCGATAATCTCGTGTGCTATGGCGTCGCAAGCAGAGGGAGAAGCGACCCTTTGCCCCCCATAGAGTCGCGGGCCTCATCGTGTTGGCACGTTCGGATATGAGGCATGGCGAGCGACGAGGAAGAGTGAGGGAGGGAGGGAGGCCTTGCAAGGACGGAGCGAGGATAGGAAAGGGAGTAAAAACGCGAGTTCTCGTTTGCCAGCTTGATATTTGCGATTGTTCGGCAGATGGCGCCGGGATTCGCGCGAGTACGCCATCATTTTTCCCGCGGGAACGCTGTTTTATCGACGAGCGAGCTCGCCCGATAAGGGAGAAGCTCTGCAGTTTTCGAGAGTCTTGGTATTTCCCCCTCCCCCACCATATTTATTCTTCTTCATTCTCTCGCATTTTCTCATTCGGCACGCACACTCTTGGCTAGCCAGTTGCGATCACGTGACCGCCCCTCATTATATATATATATATATGTATGCGAGCGCGATTTCGTAACGAGACATCGACTTCTCCTCCGCGAGAAACTCGCTCTCTCTCTCTCTCTCTCTCTCTCTCTTTCCCTCCGGACGAAACTCCTCTTTGCTTCTAGCTATATATAACGCACCGAACGTTCAACCGAGTGAACAAACAGCCGCGAAGATAGAGACACCGAGAGCGAGAGAGAGAGGCCGGAGAGTGCAGAAAAAAAATTATATATATTAATAGAACGCGAGGAAGAAGAACGGTGTCGTGTGTACTTTTGCCGCCCGGTAAAAACTTTTGCCCCCCCCTCTCTCGCCTTCCTCCGTCCCGCGGCCAGGGATCCTCAACCGTGGGAATAAATAAATGTTATTCCGATTATTTACGAACAAAGTTTCGTTTTTTCTTTCGTCGCAGTCTCGCGTCTACTTTTTTATATATGAATTTTCGATGCCAACGGGCGGCCGCGAATTATTATCGAATTTTTTCAATGGCCCGCTCGAGGCCATATCGAGGCGTTGAAATTTTTTGAAAATACGAACGTGTCAGCAAATATTCGGTATGGTCCTCGGAGCGCGAGGCCGTTTGGCCAAGCGAAACACGACACACCGGGTATATTATACAGCGTTATGTATTTATTCGTGTTGCGAGACGAGAGACTTCCCATTACGACACATTTACACAGCCGACAACAATCGCCTTCTTATTGCGTTATGCATGTAACTCACCGAAACCGGGCGGCCGAACGTCCCCGCGCCGTCTCATCCTTCTCCTGGAAGATAATGGTCTTTGACTTTCCACCAAAGACATTCCGACGCTCCAACTTCTTCCTCCTCCTCCTCCTCCCCCCTGCACAGCCTGCACAGAAAACAAAACAACGAAAAAATATAATAATAGAAACAAGTTTACGTTTCACAGAAACGCGAAAATTATGAATGGCATATCGCGAGGCGGATATCGTTCTGCAATCCGGCCGTTCCAATCGGATTTACAATCTTAACGAACGGCCAGCGTTCAAACGAGATAGACCCGAGAGTCTCGATATTGAAAAATTTAACGAAAATATCGATTTGAGGCATGAGGAAGAAAAATGATGAAGACATGAAACGTTCGTCTCTACTGCCGGTCTCACCGCCGGAACAGCAACAGGGCGAATAAACTCGTGAAACAGCAGGATGATCGAGCTGGTGCCGTCAACGAGATGAAAAATAAACGAGAGAGAGAGAGAGAGAGAGAGAGCCATACGACGCCGGCCCCGCGAGCCAGGGAGGGAGATCGCGCTGGGAATGTAGGTCAGGATGGAAAGTGTTCTCCGTCGTCGAGTAATATATACGTATTTGGAAGTTAAGGACGTCCATTTGTCCTCTTATCACGTTCATCTTTGCCCCGCCCCGTCCCTTTCGCCCTTTGTTTTCCACACTCTTTTTTTTCTCCTGCCGGACTACTCGCTTAAAGACACAACGCGAAGCTATAAAAGGCCCGCTGCTGCTTGCCACTGCTCTGTGTGGCAACTCGAAGGTCCAGCAGTCCGTTGAGCTCAACGCCGCGACTCGTTGCCGCAACGAGAGATCCTTACTTGGAGCAGCCGAGAGCGCGTGATCGCGAGATCGTCGGGTCGTGACAATATAAGGGTCGCACGGAGTCGTTGCTTTTTGCGCAACGCACAGTCTCGACGCGCCCTCATATCTCGATATCAAGCGTGACGAGGCCGAAAATCCAACACTCGCGACGACCACATTCAACAACTTTCTCCCCGAGTTGGCAAAATTTCGACGAAAAAACTCGGATAAATGCCTCCAACTTTAGCATTTTCAACTCTCTACTTTGTTCCCCACGATTCAGCTATTTCCGTGCCGCCGCGGCGACCCGAGAAAGTCCCATCAAGACAAAAACTTATTCCAGCCCGTTTTTTAAATCGCAATTCGAGTTGCCCCGGCGCACTACACTACACGTTTCCGGTCATGAGTTTCGTGTATCCTGTGCACGCATTGGAGAGGATTCGTCTTTCGAGCAATTGAACGCGTACCGTGGGCGGATGAGCGTCTTCGAGAGGCAGGGCCCCGGTATTCCGGTTTGTTAAAAAACGAATTGGATCTCTTTTGTCCGAATAAACCTGCCTGGGCAGGATCGCTACAAGTCCGAAAAAAAAAAAAAATCAATCGATTCGATGCGAGGGCATCGTTAAAGGAAATTAAGGGGTTAGGAGCGCGGAGGCACAAAGTGCCAGATGCGCCGAGCTATCGGCCCTTGATTTTCATTTTTTTCCAATTTAAATCGAACAAAAAAAAAGGGGAAAAAAAAACGTTTTTCACTTTTTCGAGGGGCGAATGACTCGAAGATTTCGATCATCGTGATTGCGCGAGCTGGACTTTTCGCATTATTTAACTCGCAATTACTCGTGCGTCGTTATTTTTTTCGTCTTTGAAGAGAAAACGGGAGGACGAAAGCGTCGCTCGAGTTTCTCGCGCTCTTTTGAATGCTCTCCGCTCCGGCGCCCCCTTACATTTCATTTTCGTTGATGAGTTTGGCCGCGCTCCAAAATCTGACGCTCTCTCCGCTCGCGCTGCTTCTCCTCCAAGAGGAAAGCTTCGACAAAACCGGCAGAGAGTCCGAGCGCGATGGATTTTCGTTTCTACGAAGGAGGAAACGATTATCCGAGACGAGCTAGTCTGCTCGAGGCACGTGTTGGCGAGAAAAGTCTTTGATGAACAAGGCGAAGGACGAAAAACGAGAAGGAATGAGGCAAAAAAAGTAAACCTGCTGGCGCTGCTGCTGCTGCTGCTGTTTCGTCACGTGCGACGAAAATCCCGTTGAGCGAACGGTAACCATCAGCCGCGTCAATGAAACAAACAAAAAAACAAGAAAAGAAAGAAAAAAAAAGCTCGAGAAGAGGAGAAACGGGTTGTCCGGCATTGAGTCGCGGTCAAAACTGTCGACGGGGTCACTGCCGAGCATTTTATATTTACGACCACCAAATGACCCAAGTATCGTCGTACCCTCCAATGCATCGGAAAACGAAAAGCGAGTTACGAGCTGGGAATTCTTGTCGCGTCATTTGAATTTTGAAATTTTAGTCGGACAACCGAGCAATCCATATTGCGTAAGACTGGCTCAACAATTTGACCCGAAGTTGTTTTTTCGAGGAAAATTTTGACTTTTAAAATCATCGAGTGCCGTGAAAAAATGTCTCCGGGTCAAATTGAGCCAGTTTGGCAAGAGCAAAGGCTAATTTTCTTGAAAACTCAACGTCGAGAGAGCGTCAAACATGAGAATCGAGAATTTTATCGGAGCATTGACCCGTCCCGCAGGCTCCGGAACGCGTACATGCCACTGCGCGCTGCATTAAACAGACGCGTTCGATCAAGTTTTATCGGCGCAGCAGCGGCGGAGAGGTTATTCGTATGAATGGAGAAACAAGTGTACGGCGAGGAAGCAGCGAGAAGCCCCGCCCTAGATCTTCGTGGAATCAAACTCTCACGGGAATTTGTCAACTTTTCGTAATCCCGATCGATTCTTAAAGGCTCGATGTTTCTTTTTTTTTTTTTTTTCGGTGTGTTCCCGCGGCTTGAACGACCACAAAGCGCTCGCGCAAGTAAATTTTTTCTTATTTTTTCATATTTTTCGATCGGCGATCAGAATGACAGAGATGCGGCGTTTATGCCGCGTTTTTATATATCAACGGGAATATAAGCAATGCCACAACCAACGAGACACAACGCGCGTGGCCTTTATCGATTTGCCTCGTGTGTGTGTGTGTGTGTACGTGCCAGGTTGAACGACCCCCCGTCTTGGGAAAACTCTTCTCAATGCCCGAACTATCTAACAGCATTAGACGAATTTATACCGCACGAGCAGTATGCACATTTCTCAGCTTATTGTGGAAATCCTCCTCCGACCCTAACACGTACGTCAACGTGGAACCGCTTCGACTCGATATTACGTGTATTTTCGAGGAAAAAAAAAGCCTTTACAGGCTCTCGGTAGGATCAACATTTTTAGGGACACTTTGTATTCGCGGCTGCAATTATTCCAATTATTCGAATTTCGTTAAAAACATAAAAATTTATTTTATTTTATTTAAAGCCTCGAAAGCAAAGGCTAGACATTTATTTTTGATTTTTTTGTTGGAAATTTTTTATTCCGAATTTGGCGAAATGAGTTTGGTTCTGATTCGGGCCTCTGGCACCGCTCTGGATCAATGTCCAAAGCTCCACCTCAAACCCAAACTCATTGGGAAAAAAAACAACAACAACAACAACAACAAAATGAGGAATTTTCGGTAAAAAAAATCGTAAAATTCTCATTTTATTATTTTCCACAAATGCTCAACGAAAAGTATTGGATCGCGGGTCAGCGAAATAACTTGCGAACGTATAGAAATTTGGTGCGAGGGCCATCGATCCAATCTGTTTATAACGTGTATCTAAAATACACGCGGTTTCCAGTTTCGATTCTCGACCCCGAACTCATAGCGACGACACTCTCGAGAATAAGAAGAATGAGATGGGCTACCGCGCGGGGAGCATCGCGTTCCAACGATATTACGACTAATGGCAATGACCCCGCGATGCAATTTATTATACAGAGGTGGACAATTTTCATTCGATTTTTAACGAGAAGGCCCGCGAGAACGGTCGGATTATAGAAGAAGATATAATAATAAGTGTAAGAAGGCGGGCGGTTAACGACCCCATGGTGTCTAAAGGCGCGAGGGCGAGTCGAGTGAGTGACAGTCCCAAAATTTCCGCTTAGCTCGATAAAGCTGGAAAGAAAAAAAGGCCGAGTTGGCTTATCGATTTGTCACAGAGTTTGCGGGGGGCTATAATGTTACCGGGGGCTCGATCCTTCGTTACTTCCGTTCTCCGCGCTATCGCGGTGACGCGAGTCTTTGTGTCGCAATCGTGTGAAAGGCGCCGCGGCAGAAAAAAAAAAAGACAAACACAAAAAAAAATAACAAAAAATAAAAAGGATGAACGAGAAAGTCCGTTTGGTCGTGCGGAAAGGCGAATAATGCATCGATCTTGCATCATTCCCGGACTGCCTGCTGTCGACTAACGAGCCAATAATTACTCCGAGCTTTCGCAGCAACGATCCATCTCCTTGATGAGCCACTCGCGAAGGTTTTATATCGAATTTGGGGAAGAGCACGCGCTCTCGGAAGACAAACAAAAGAAAATGACAATCGCATACGCTCTTATTTCTCATCGAGAGGTGGAGCTTGACAAACTTAAATAATTGACACGATTTTTCTCATCGACGATCAATAGCCGCTGCTCAAAAGATAATCAACGAAAAAGAGACAAAGGAAGAATGACGTTCTTGAAAGAAACGGTGTCTTGTTTTTTGGCAGATTACAGTTATCTACGAGACAATCGTACGTTATGGTAGCGTCGTAGAGTCCACGCGAGCTCGGCCTCGCTGTCAATGACCCACCTTTTCCAACGTCTCTAACGACGCGAGCGCGGTCACCGACAAAACGCGAGCGAACGAGAAAGACCGAGACGATTCGTCTCGGTTGAGAAATAGATAAAAAACAACTCACACACTAACATTTTCCAGCGGGATCATCAGCGTCGATGATGAGTCAATGACTGAATACTTCGAGCCCGAGGCCGAAAATCTCGATAATCGAGGCCATGTTGAAGTTTGCATCGTTGGAATGCAACAAAATGTTATATTTTTTGTTGAAATTGAAGTTGGCCGTGTATTCAACAAAATATCCAAGTTTTTTCACAAAATTTTCGATGCTGAAGTTGACAACGTTGGAATGCGCAACGAAGAATATTCATTTTTATTGATAATTAACATTTTTTCATTCAAATTTTTCGGCCGCAAAAATCGAGCCTTCTATCATAACGATCAAATTCTTCATTAAAATGATAAGCTTTGGCAAAGAAAAAACCGGATTTAAACGTCATAAAAATTTGATTTTCAGTTTGGAAGTCTGTACGGGAGATAAAAAGCTCTTGATATTCCTCCTGGATCGAAGATCGAACCTGCTGCGCGTCCATCACCGCGCGCGTCATACACAAAAGACGAGAAACCTAACGGTTAAATATCGGGTGACGATCATTTTTACCGCTACTGTCGC
Source organism: Campopleginae sp. 14b (assembly GCA_030522525.1). Classification (NCBI taxonomy): domain Eukaryota; kingdom Metazoa; phylum Arthropoda; class Insecta; order Hymenoptera; family Ichneumonidae; species Campopleginae sp. 14b. Next base: position 61,243 of record JAPYYS010001135.1, read on the forward strand.
CGATCCGTTTTTTTTTTTAATCGCGAATGAAAATCGTATTTCGATTTTCCTTATCGAGCAAAGTCTCCTTAATATTTTTAATATTTATTCCAACTTTTTCGCCATTTTCGGTGCAACGGAATGTCCGAGGGTTGAACAAATTTATTTTCCAGTAGAAAAAGTCTGTTTGGCTCGCGGTCTGCTCCGCTTATTCTTATTCACGACGCCTCCTCGACGCTCAAACGATTTTTTTTTTTATCGCTCTCTCGATGGGCGATGCCTCACTCTCGCGCGGACCTCGACGATGGGGCATTGTCATAGCGGGTGGGGCTGCTGGTGCTCTCGTCCATTGTACTATTCGGGATAGAGAGAGAGAGAGAGAAGAGAAAGCACTACGGATCGGCATTGTCGGGTAAGGGCAGGCTCATGAGCAGGCAAACGCAGCAGCACGCGGGCAGCAGGTGAGCAGAGAGAGAGAGAGAGAGAGAGAGAGGCTTTTCCTGCTCGAGGCGCTCTTCCAGCCCGCGCGTTCAATATTATATCCGCACTAGTACCGGAGCGAGGCCCTCTCTATCGACGAAATCGCGGAGGCGCGTAAGGAAAAAGATTGATTCGGTAATTGCCACGGAACACAATTCTCCCTGAAACATTATTCGCATTGTAATTTCCTCGAGTAAATACTCGCCAGACTCAAGTGTCGTCGAATATTTTGGTGCAGGGGAAAAATGAGCACGAGTGAGGGAACCGGACGATAATAAAAGTATATGTGTGTTTGTCTGTGGAAAGAAGAGAGCCACCTTGTAGGTCCGAAGGAAGAATAAGAACCGGATGCAGAGTCGAAGGGTGCCATAAAATCGAGGACCCTCCGCCGTAACTGGGCTTTCTCGCCAATTTAAGGCTCCGCGACCATTCCACTAGCTTCTCAATATGGGAAATTTTGGCCGCACCGAATTCGGGCATGTGCCATAATTCACGGCAAGATGATATATGGAGGAGGGAGATGGTGTGGATGGGGAAAGTTTTAATTGGGTCGGGCGAGGGCGGATTTTTCGGGTAATTAATGAGAAGAAGGCTGGCCCGGAGAAGGGAAAATAAAATAAAAAAAGAGAGCCTTGCCGCGGTTGTTGCATGGTCGCGAGGCCGCAAAGCGTAACGGCGAATTCTCTTGAATGAAGCAAACGCGCGGGGGGTGGTTCGTCGTAGGAGAACGTTTTAAACGTATCTCTATATATTCCGGCTGGCTGCTCGCTCGGTGTGTTATGGTGTCTCTGGGACACCAGACTCCCGAAACATATATACGCCATGCTCCATTCAAGCGCCGGACTTGCCCTCTCCTCCCTTGGAGGAATAATACGCGGGCGCGGGCGTCCCCGCGACGCCGTTTTTTCCCTCTCGAGCCTCCGACTGCGGCGTCGTCTCTCGCGCACACACGTTCGGCTTCTTTATCGAACGCGGAAAAGCTGGCAGGTTTGCTGGCGCGATCATCGGAGCGACCTACCCCAAGTTTATCGCTGCATCCCCGAGCATCGCCTCATCCCTTCTCCTTACTCTGCTTGATGCGTGCCCGCGACGATTGCCTCTTGGAAACTCTCGCGTTTCGATGCGGCGAAAGTCTTGAACAAAAATACATCGATCTATCGAAACATCTTTTGCCTCGGGTAATACCTTTGACGACACAAATACAACTCGGACGTGCGCTAAGGCGCAACTCACTCTCACTCCGCGCGATGCACGCGGCGCGCGTTTTTTCTCTCTCTCTCTCTCTCTCTCTCTCGGGCTGCCCCTCCCTCGACTCCGCGTTGGTGTATGCCGCCCGAGAATACAAAGATATACTGAGAGGAGGAGAGCGAGGAGGAAGGACGAAGAGAGTGTATGTAGTGTACGGAGCAGGGAGAGCGGGCCATACCGAGGGAAAATGGATGATGGTGGGGCTTTCTGGTGTTGCGCGGCGCACCAGTCAAGCCAGAGCCACGCTCGCGCAAGAACCCCCGCACCGTGTACACCACGAGTTCGCTCCCTCGCAGTACCGAACCGAGTCGCGCGCGCGCGCGCGCGGTGAAAGAGAAAACTCCGATACGGAGGATCGCGCTCGCGAGTGTTACGACCGTTCGCGCCGCCTTTAATTCTCTTTTTTCCAACATGATACGCGTTAGTTACGAAGAACCGGTCGTCTCTACGGGACACTGACTTTTTTTCACCGGATCCGCGCGGCCACGAGCCGCGATTTTTCATCAATTTTTTTCATCTTTTTCTCTTTACTCGGGCGAATCGAGGCCCAACCTCGGGCCCGATATAGCCTCGAGATCGATAATCGTCGTCGCTTCGAGGCGAAATGGATTAACACGCGTGCGACAAATATACGACGAAAGTGTGTGTTCAGTGCTCGGAAAATCATTTTCATTGTTCCTCCTGTCGCTGCTGCTGTTGTTGTTATCGCTTGTGTGTGCTTTAAATCGCAGCAGCGCAGTGTCTCCATTTGGATAAGAGCCCGATGATACTAGCGGGCCCCATACGTGCCCGGATATCATCGAACGTGACAAAATTTCAAGCGTTGAAACTCACGTTTTTTCTTTAATTTTAAGTGAATGAGCGAGAGATTGTCTGCCTCGCTGCGTCGGAGAGATAATCTTTCGCACGAGCGTGATAGATCGCGAGAGTTTAGTGAGCGAAGCTGCTCGGTGCTGTTAATTTCATCAAAAAGCCAATTTATAAATAGCAGTGCATCGGCTTTACTCGCGAGTGCGAAAGCCAACGAGGGTCGACCCTATTGTCCATCTCTATTGCATTTTTACTTGTATTTTTATGATCGAAAGTGCCGCGAAAAATATCGTTCGACGGAATGGAGTCGAGACGACACGAACAACATCCCTCGCCCCGATGGTGGGCTTGCCAAAAGAAAACACACACACGTCGCCAACTTTTCGCCGTTTCGCTCGTCTCTCCTCTTTCGCCTTTTTTTCTTTTTCACCGCGACCATCCCAAAGATATTTTTTCTTTTTTTTCGGCCACTCGCTCGTCGCAGGATTTTAGCCACTCCGCGGGGCCAATAAATTTCGCCCTATCGCGCGGCGGCATTAGCTCTCCCTTCGCTCTCGTAGAGCGAATGAGAGGGACCCGCGCAGACCACGCGCGTGAACGAGAAAATGCGGGTTCTCAAGAATCTCGACAAACAAATATTTCGCTCGTATCGGCGAAATTGTCTCGATATACTTGATCGCGATGATTCATGCGAAAAGTAGGGTTCGAAAAAATCGGAAAAAATTCAGTAAGTTTCTTGGGAGTACATCGAAGCCGAGAAAAAATGGTTGTTTCGAGATTCCCGGTATTTCGGTGGGAAAGCAAATTTTTAATGAAAAATTGAGGATAAAAGATTTTCAATAATTCGTGCGCGGATCGCGGCAAATGGTGGTTTGTTTATGAAGAGACTGAAATAAAGCGAAGCAAAGAGATTTTGAGTGCTGCTAACGAGGCGAGCAATCTGTTGTTTCGTGACAGAGGGAAAAGTCTCGCGCGGTATCGAGTCATGAATCGATCGACGAGTCGTCTCGCGGCGCGATAACGCCAGTGCAAAGTAGAAAAGCGAACGCGAAATGAGGGTTGGAGGAGGCGGAGAAGAGGACACGCGGTCAGAGGGGATGAGGGTGGAGGCTCGACGCGGTATAGAACGTCGCAGCAAGTCGTACAGTTCGTTTCCGTGATGCGAGGAGAACTCGCGAACAGCAGCACACAAAACGACGCTGCTGCGAATCTAGTAGAGCGAGCTCTATACTCGCGGAAGCTGCCACATGTATGTGAGCGCAAAGCCAGCAGCGAGCAGTACGTGTACACGACCTAAATAAGATGCGATGCCCCCACGGCGAAAATAATTCATACGCGACAACTGCGAAGCAACGGGGAGAGAGAGAGAGAGTGAACGCTCGCGCGAGTACCACGATGCACGAGATTTGCCGGCGTTGCGCTTCCGCGCTCTCGCAATATTACCGATTCTGCCCCTCTTGCTTGCCAAACTTTAGCCAAATTCTCAACCCAATCATTTTTACCTGCTCATCCTCCAATTCACACGACATTTATCACTTTCGCGACTTTAACTGGCTCGTGTACGTGGCCAGTCTTGGCCAGTCCCGCGCCCCCATTGCCAAATCACAATTTTCATTTGAAATTCCAACATTTGCAAGCCTCTCTCTCTCTCTCTCTCTCTCCCTTGAGCCGCTGCTACTGGCTCTCCTCGCAACGCTGTGGTCGCTATAGCCAACGTTTTAAAGAGGAACAGCCACCCAAAACGTGCGCTTTCGGCACGAGGTTCGCCAAAGTCCGCCGTTGTTTTGTTGTCGCCAGGGACACCATTTTTCTTATGTCATCTCCCCCCCCCCCCGGTCACTCGTTTTATCGAAGCGAAAAAGCCAGAACCAAAGTACCAGAGATACAGCAACGCCGCCGGCAACTTTTTTATAGCCAATTTAATGCGCTACAAAATTGGTCCTATGGATTTTGACTCCATCTTTGATCGTTTCCGTCATATACGCTCAATCTCAACTTTAATATTCGCCGTGCGACTCGCCATTCAATTCAACCGAGATCTCGCAATACGATCGCGTTCGTATGCGTGCAGAGCCATGCACTCAAAAGCCATAGCTCGAGGCTATGCTTTGCTCTCGAATCCGAGGCGTTCGAGAACGATCGGGGAGGGTTTATTAGAAATATTATTCGAGACGGCCGAGACGAGCCGACGAGGCTTTTGCCTCGATCCCGAGATTCGAAAGATTTTTTGTCGCTGCTGCGACTGTCGCCGCGACGCGAGAGCGAGACTCGAGCACACGAGAATCTCAAGTGCTCCACTTTTTTCCTCTGCTCGCGCGAGAGACCGGCCGCTCGCGCCGCACGAAAAGCGTTAGAAAAATTCTGGCCTACATATCGAGCTGGTTCGCGGGCGCAATCAATCGCTAAACTTCGCAACGTCCGGCTCCAACGAAAAATCGTTTTTTTTTTCTTTTCATTTTGAAAATCGCGACAAAATTTTCGTATAAATTTGATTTTTTCATTGTAGAAAAAATATCTCCGAGGAGAGAATGAGGAGAACGAGCGAAAATGGCGAAACGAGTATCGGCGAAAAAAACATGTTTCGTCCTTTAATTATCGAGGTAAAAATATTTTTCAGATCAATTGTTAAATAAAATGGTGGCGAGTGTTCGATAAATCGCAAGAATCGGGGATAAGCGCGTTGCCTACGCAAGAGAATAATAAAGGCGGAGTGGCAAATGTTGGGGTCTCGTTATTCGGAATTGTTGGTAACGTGGGCAACGAGAAATCGCTCGGTCAAGCTATATTTATGTTCAACGAAGGAGATAACCGGCTAAGGTGCATGCTCCTCACCGAGGAAACAAACGAACCAAGAGAACGAGCTTCATCACGGCGTCGTTCAACATGTTTGAGATGTGGAGCGCGGTGAGTTCCAAGCTGGAACACTCCGCAAACTCCTCCGGTTCCCCGTTACCACTCACTTCGCATCCCCCACAAACGCCTCACACATCTTCCGGCAGCATAAAAGGTAAACAAACAAAAATGACGAAAATGGCGTGACAACCGTGACTCGATGCGATCTCACGAAATCCTTTCGAAAAAGCTTTTGAAACGTTCAAGTTCCGCAGGAGACACTTTGACCGATCGGAATAAATACTCGGGGCTGCTCGAGGGTTTAATAGTCTAGTCAGGTAGAAAATGCACTTGCTAAATTGAGTTGGCACGGTGGGGCGAGCGCGAAATCGTGCAGCAGAAAAAGCTTCGAAAAATATTGATTTTTATTCATTTTAAATATTTCGAGCCGCTTTATTTATGAAAATCTGAGAATAAAAGGAATTTCGTTGGATTGCCAACGATGCAAACTTCAACGTGTGTTATTCGAGACAAAAAAAGCCTTTTTTTTTTTTAATCCAAAGACAAAATCAAGTCATATAATCGAGTCATTTGGAAGAACCATCGGCAGCAAGTAAATTTGGGTTTTTCAGGAGATTTAGTGGAAGAAAAAAAAAGAGACATACGCGATCGATGATTCTCCGGGAAGGAGTGGTTGGGCCGTTGGCAGTTGGAGAGAGATCTCTGCTGGTTTTGGCGCGCGGCAGCCTCTCTCTTTGTTGCGACGATTGGACCGGTCTCGCGGGCCAAAATTGACGGTACCAATGAACTCTCGGGGCATCGCGCTTTCACCCGCGCGATATAAAAGCCAAAAAAATGCAAACTCGAAAAGAAAAAGAAAAAAAATGGTATAAAAATAAGATTTTCCAGGAGCGCCGAGAGGGAAAACTCGTCGCGGCCCTTCGCGATCCATTCTCCACTTATATATACGTGTGCCGATCATTACGGGAGAAAATTGCGCAGTACCGAGAATCGCTGACGATGTTGAGGCTAACTGACAGCTTAATTATTGGCTTCTTGCTGCTGAATGTTACTCCGCGGATCGAATCTAAACGGAGGAGGATCCAACGCGAATAGATATCTTAGCTATTGCGAAGCGAACTTGTCTGCTGCGAATTTTTCCCCGGCGCACAAGCAATAATCTTTAGCTCTTAGCGTGTCTCTCTCAATTTTATTTCGGCGCCTGGCATTCGGACGGAGACAAGAAGCCGCGGGGCTCAAGCTGATCCGCGCGCAGGTGTTTCCGCTCTCCGAAACATTTTTCCGACTCTCGATCCTGCTAGACTGTTTATGGATATTCGCGTAGACGCGGCGGGCAGAGAGAGAGAGAGAGAGAGAGAGAAAGAGGCAGCACGTAGAGTATTGTCCGATAAGAAAAAATTAGCGAGCCCCGGCTGGCAGATTCGTCATTGTGGAAATAAGATATTGCGTCAAAGTGTATTTACAAATGTCATATCGGGTTGTTTTTTTTTTCCGAATGAGGAATGTTAAATCGCGTGAATTTGCAGAAGGTCACGCGTGAGAGTTTGCGTCGAACCAAGGCTGGTCGCAAGAGAGAGAGAGAGAGAGAGAGAGACAAAAGGCAGCGGCAGAGAGAACGGCTTGGCAAGATCGAGAGAGGGTTGAAAAGTGTTGACGCCAGAAGGGTAGAAAGCCTCTGCTGCTGGGGATGAAGCTTCGAAGGGCGGCTTGCACTTGGACGGCCGCGGGGAAAGAGGCCTAGCCAGAGAAACGACAAGCTCTCACCAAGGGGTGGGTGAGGAGAACGATATAGCGTGCGAGTTACTCTCTCTCTCTCTCTCTCTAGATCGATAGAACGTGTGCAACTGGCGAAGCAAAGCCTCGTGTGTCGTCGACGACGTCGTCGAGACATCAATATACACCCACAGAGACCCACACTAACGTCGGAGAGGAGGACCCTTTATGCATCGTGTTCGTTTAGGCGCGTGTTTTATTAACCAAGACGGAAAAAACAAAGCTTCGCATCGAAGACGAGCGAGTAGCCCGCGACTTTCCAATTCCACGAGCCGCGCGAGCCACTCCTTCGCACATATTACGAAAATAGTTGTTCCAATCAAATTACGCACGATTCTTATACGCAGTTTCGATCTGTAATCGCGAAATTCGTCTCGATCCATTGACGTTTACATTTTTTTTTGCAAATTTTACAAAGCTAGAAAAATCCGGGTCCGTGCGCGTCTCGCCCGCGTGACAAACCAACGTGGGCCGGTACTCCGAGGAGGACTGCTACATGTTGGATATCGATCCCGGAGCGTATAGAGCGAGAAAACAGCCTCGAGGGAGTTTGCTGGAAAGCATCGAGATAAAATAAAATAAAAAACGAGCCAAGTTATCCGTTTGTTATCCGAAAATTAAAAATCGATCGCGGCTCGCTTCTCACCTCGTCGCGGCGTATACAAAGCCCCCAGACTCGTGGGTACGCCACCGAAAGCGCGTTTTCTGTCGTAAGGTCACGTGACCCAAGCCGGAAACCATTCACAAATTCCTTCATTCTCGCATCAACGAGACTCTACGTCGAACTATTTAATCCCAACGACGCGAGATTCCGTCGGGATTTTCAATTTTGCGAAAAATTTCTACTTTCGCCCGGAACCACGATCTTTCCCGTCGAGGCCTCGAACAAATAGGCGAGAGAGAGAGAGAGAGAGAGAATGGAGAATCCATTCCGATAAAAGAGAATTTTGTTGGAAAAAATGAATATTTTCGTTTTATGGGAAATTCCGTAGGGAAATATTATTGAAAAAGACAATGATCGTCATGCCAATCGTAAATTGATCTGACAATTGCGTTAAAAATGGAAAATATTGTCGAATATTGAAAAAAAATTTGTAAATAATGAAAAAAATGTTGAATTTGGCGTGTATCGAAAATATCATGACGTTGAAGTTTGCATCGTTGGAATGCAAGTTCTCGAAAATTTGAGTATACTCGTCGGGGCGCTGGGTTTGTATACACGCGGCCGAGATGAGGAGTTGCTCGTCGTTGAAAAGCAACGGCTGCCGCTGCTCCAGGCAACGAGGGTGTTTCTTGGTTGATGCCGTGTGTGTGTGTGTGTGTGTGTAAAGATCGATGCCAGCAGCGACTTGGTAGCCGAGAGAGATATATATATATATATATGCGAGAAGGAGGTTTCGCTGGTTAGTGAGGAGGGCGAAGAAGCAAGGAGGAAAGGAGAAGGGTGAGGCCCGCGCGGTGATGGGCTCGTTTCTGAAATTGCAAAGGAGAAGATCGCAATGTGCATCGTGGTCGATTCCTCGGCACGGCCTCACCAACATATACGCGACGTCAACTTTTCTCAGGCTATTCTATAGGTCGTAATAACGCACACCGCCAACCAAACAACTCTTCGCTTAAAGCAAGATGTGTCGATATCTCGGCTACTTCCGGCCGCCCCATTAACCGCGAGACCAACAAATATACATCCTCCAATTCACAAGCTTGCATTGCAACGAAAAATATTTATTTTTATCAATCATTTGTTTAATTTTTTTCATCATTCTACATTTTTTCGAGCCAATTAATTTTTTTCGAAACAAAAATGGATCGATTTATCGTCACAATTGAATCTCCATAGAAATAATACGAGCTTTGGCAAAGAAATTCATTAATTTCGTTGCATTATATAACGATTAAAACTTGAACGTAATTGTACTTTCTCATAACGAATAGTAACGCGAGTATGCAATAATTGCCATAAATTTAATTTCTTAATCATTAAGACATTATTTATTCCCCGAGGAGTTTGATGGAAAAAATGGGCAAACTCGTGAATTTATAATCGCAAGATAATGAATAAAAGAAAAATGAATTTTCGTTCAATTGGAAGGATGCATGCTTGCGAGTTTGATAGAGCGAGAAATAAAAAAAAAAGGGTCTTTGCTGCTTTGAACAATGCTGCGGCGCGTTGAGGAGAGCCCATCGATCGAGTATGTAGGCCATTGGGTTTAGAGACCTCCGCCCCGAGCGAGAGGGAGCGAGAGCAAAGGATTGCGGCGCGACGACCGCGACAGCAGCAGCAGCAGCAGCAGCAGCAGGCAACGCGAAATAAAAGACAAACAAAACAAAGCGTTGCGCTTGTGTCCGACACAGACGCACACAGACAAACGTGCGAAGGTGTTACCTTCGAGTCTTGGCTCATTATTACTGGTCGTTAATTTAGACGTATCCATTTAGACGGATTTGCGTCACGTTGTTAGTTATTTCGTTAGGCCAACTCGCGTGGATCATGAGATCGCGAGAGAATGAGAGCTTCCTCGCGAAAGGACGCGTTGCGCGGTGGCAGGTGAAAAAAAAAAATCTCGCCGATTGAGAGCGCGGCAGACGTGAAAAAAGAAAAAAGGATAATAAAATAGGAGAGCAGGGAGGCGCGCGCGGCGAGGCGTCGCTCTCGCTCGTGTTCAGACGAATCGATACTCTCTTTTACCCCCATTCGCGCTCGACATCGATCGCTCGTGTGACACACATAACGGGCTTTGTAACGTAAACTGTAGACGAATGTCTCTCATGAATGAACCACACCAGCATTCTCGTATTAATATGCCGATTATCACATAGATGGGCGATACTCGAGAGCAGGCTCTGGGGTTGCTGCTTATTCAGAATCGAGGATCCGTGTCTGCATTTGTCTCTTCTTCGAGGCCCTTTTATTTGGGCTCGTGTCTCATTCGACATATTCGTCGAGTATTAAATTTCACTTTCCGAGTTATTTTTGAGCCCCGGTGCGCTCGCTCGCGACCGAGAGAGAGAGAGAGAGAGAGAGAGCGGGATGAGAAAAATAATAGATGCGTCAAATCTCGTTCGAGAATTCGTCTTGGCGGTGTAAAGCAAGTTGAGGATCGAACGAAAATAAGCCGAGAGATTCTGTACACCGCTGAGCGGTTAAATCCGAGACAGCGAGAATATGAATAAATAATAAATATAAGAAAAAAGAGCGTAAACGTCGTCGGTGGGATAAAAAGTTGTTACATAGCCGAGGGAGTGAGCGCCAACGAGAGATACGAGGAGAGTTTTAAAACGAAAGAACGGAGAGCCACTGGCTATGTTGCAGCCTTGGCTGAAGTTGTCGAACCCGCGACCCAGTTACACGCTCGCGCCAACACACGCGAACGCGCAGCCGAGCGCTAGTCACCCACACTCGGTCTCTCTCTCGCGCGGCCGCGAGCGCGCACTCTTTGTGTGCGCTATGCGCCGCGAATGCACACACACGTAGCCAGAAGAGAGAGAGAGAGACCGCGGCGACGACGCGGTGTTTGCCCGCGCGCCGCTAGCCCGCAGTGTGCCAGAACCGAGCGAGCGAGAGCCAACTTATTTCATACCATCACATATTCATACACCAGCCTGTAAAACGTGCTCCGCACTCACGCCTCTTGCTCTATGTACACGTAGCTCTCACAAGCATTGGCGCACCTGGCCAAATAAAAAAAAAACAACAACAACAAACGAAAAATACCGGTCAACGAGGAGCGCTTATGCCAAGTTTTACAATCATTCTCCTCGCGCCACTGCCTAAAACGCCTAAACTCATGAAAAACCGTACAGCCTCTCCTCTCCCTCTCTGCCTCTTTTGTACCCGCTTAATTGAACATAATCGCACGACGCCTCGAAACGATGATACCGGGATACCTTCTCATTCCCATTTCCCATGCGTTTCGTACAAAAATCATATTTCCATCTCACACTTTTTCATTTCGTCACTCTCGAGAGCCTGAAAAACGCGGGCATTCAACCCCGCTTGACAAATATCAACTACGACTTTTCTTCTCTCTATTCTCTTGATTTGGCACAGCTGCCAGATATACCGAGAGACAAGTCCGTAGAGACTTGTCATTTTACTGTCTTTGCCCTGACGATCCAACGGTTTTTTTTACTTTTTTTTTTTATTGGAAATTCGACGTCAGTTTTGTCACGCGAGCGCTTAGACACCAGACCACAAGTTTTCAACATTCCTTCCTTCAATTTGACCATTTTTTCCACGATAAAATGAATTTATCGGAGGAATAGAAAATGTTTAAAAGTTTATTCGTATTTCCAAAAATCCCGAAAACTTTCGTATCGATTTCTTGTTTGGATTGACTAAATATTGAAAACGAATGGTGAGATACTGAATGAAGGAAAAAAACCTGGAAAGCCTGGAGTCGTGGGCAATTTTGGAAAAAAAATATTGTGAAAATGTGCTTTGGAAATAACGAGGCACAGATTTTGAGATTCGAGCACGCGATTTGGTCAGAGCGAGTGTGATGCTGAGGGACAAAGTATTATTACCTGGAATTTGATTCGGTTATTGTGCCTGAGGATTTATTTGTGTTAATTCTAGGAAAGTGGCCGCGCGCGGCAATGGTTTACCATTTTTAGTGCTCGAGAGCGCGAGCTCTCGCGCGAAAGTCTAAAGACAACGTTTTCGAATCAAGTACATGTATACGTGTGTATGTAGGAACGCGAGATACGTCGCGAATGCGTAATGACGCGAAGGCTGTACGCGAGAGGATTACGCCAGGGAAGCAATCGAGTGAGAATATCGAGAAAAAAGAGGGAGAGAGAGAGAGAGAGAAAATAAATGAGAAGCAACAGCGAGTGGGTCTCTTGGAGATTTCTCGCCTAGGACGAGAGCGCTCGCGAGTAAATATCGTCGAGGCGCGTTAAAATAAGGACCGAAAAGTTTAGCAACTGGAGGAAACGCGGCAATGAGGTTCGCGCTTCGAATTATTACGCGAGCCAGTACAGAGAGGAAAATAAAAAGGCAGGAGGGAGAAGGAGCGGCGCGTAAATCTTGGCACAAAACAACAACAACATTTATAAAAGTAAATAAAAAAGAAAGGTCAGAACAGTTTGAATGGCTTTTTCATACGCGAGAGAATAAATAAATCGTCGTTGGCGAGGCTTGACGTAACAAAATCGTGGCTTACTATACGGATACGCAAACGATCACGCGCGCGAAATGTGAAAGTCGCGCGGACTCGAAAATCGCGTTCAAGGGCCGCGGGCCTGCTGCGTCCGAACGAGCCGCACGCTCGAGCAACCAATAATTGATAAATCCCAAGAGCTTCTCAATTATTTCGCCGCTGCGACATTAAGGCTCGAATCCTTATGGAGAAAAAACGAGAATGCCCGCGACAACTGCGATAAGGAATATTACGATAAGAAACAAGGAGATAGTTCGATGAGCATTTAACTGGCCGATAAGAATTATTTGGAGCGCAGCTAAACGACGACGAGGCATCGATCCGCAGGTATACGCGAGCACGATTATTCGATCGCGATGTTTGCTTCTCGCAAAGAGCCTCGCACTGAAACGATCGCATATTTCTCCTTCAAAATCTTATTTATTCATTCAATTTATCTGTTCAATTATTATTACATTTATGATGAGAGCTGGTCCACGAAAATCGGCGAATGACGTTTAAAGTTTGCATCGCGTTGGAAAAATTTCGACCTTTTTTTCACAATATTCAATTTCCAGTGGTGCTCGCAAGGGTCGGGCTATTCGCGAGACTCGCAAGAGTTTATTTTCATTATGCTCTCGAAAGTCGTCGACGTTATCGTGAAATTTGGACAATTTGAGGTTCGATGACCGACGAAAAAATAGTCTCGAAAAAAAAAAAAAGAAATAATTATACCGAGGACGAGGTTTGTGCGGACGAAAGATTTAGAAATTGGACAAGGACGATGAGGCGATATTCGCCTTTCGCAAAATTCTCTTTGACCGATCGCGGTCTCTCACGGGGGCCTATATACCGTTCGCTGACATGCCGTTTGTTGCTCAGGAGAGCCCGCGGGCTAAACTACTTATCTCCTCAATAAAATCCTTCAAAGATATTATTTAATGGTGCGAGTTAAATTGAAAACCGAGCGAGCATCGTTCGCCAATTTCTATGATAATTAATCATTTATATCGCTCGGTGAATTCTCATGAATCGCCTGCATTGCGAAATATTTTCGTCTCGATATTATCATTAACCTGAGCAAACGCGTTTTCCGTGCCGCTTCTTCCTTCCCCCCGTAAGCATTTTGTTCGCGAGATCGTTTAATTAATTATCTCGCTGCTTGAACGAGGCAACTCTCGAAACTTTCGTAACGGAGCGCGGGGACAGCGGCGAACGATCGTTATTTACGGAGACAGAGACGACGCGCTATTGGTAAATAAATTGAATGAATTTTTCGTCGATCGCGTCCAATTTCCGTAAGGGTCTTGATATATTTACAAATTTTGTGAATTTTTGCGATTTGGGTAATGGGAATAGGAGCGATGAGCAGAGAAGAAGGAATGCACGGTGGTTGGCACCCCCTCGAACTCTGGCGTCGCGTCAGTAGGCTTACCGCGAGCAATGGTAAGAAGCGATGTGGGTCAGCCGCGAGGCGCCCGTCTAGCGACGACGACGGCGACGGCGACGAAAAAGAAGGGGGGGAATAGCCGAGCGTGGACGGAAACGTCCGAGATGCAATCACGTTGGTGCATCTGGGTCATCCGCGTCCCGACGCATGCGCAAAAATCGTGGCGGTCGTTCACCGTCGTATTTCGTGCGTTAGAGTTACTAACCTTCCGGCGGGAGGAAAATATTTTGCTTCGGGGCTGATGGGAGTTGAAAATTTTTCATACTCAACGAGCGAACCTCCGCAGGATCGAGGAGGCTACGAGTTTCCGTCCTTCGGTCTGTTGCTTCGCGAGTCTCTCGCGATCTTGGCATCGATCGCGATCACGATTAACGTTTAAATCACCGCGTAAGCTGCTCTGGCGCGTAATACACACGAGTACTCGATTATACATGCGTTGTTGCGAAACTATTACGAAATGCTCGCGATGCGAGGGGAATTCCCGCGACGGTGCGCGACCGCCTCTTAAGGTAATCGAGCGACGCGATTCTCGTGTGCCGCTCCGGAACAGCAGCAGGTGGCGAGACCCTTTCAATCGTCACGAAAATGAAATTTTCGTCGCAGGGGGAATAAATGTATGGACGCGTGACCCACATTTTACGGCGTCCAGCGGGCCGTTCGCTCGTAAAACTCGCAATGATAAAAAATGAAAATCAGTAGAGAGAGAGAGAGAGAGAGCGCGCGAGTGCGTATTGGCAAAGGTGAAACGCGATGATTCGCCGCGCGCCGCGAATTGAGCATAAAAATGTGATTGTCCGCGGCTACACACGCGTATCGTGGGGGGACCAGCTTTCTCCGAAACAATCGCCGTTTCGGATCGAATGTTTAAAGGCTAAAGAAAAAGTTGGGCGCGTTCTCAACGGCAAACCGTGACGTCACCACGGCAAAGAATCTCGCAACGATCGCGCAATGCCGAGCCAATGTCAGAGCAAGCCGCATGGATCGCGACGGTGTCTCGATGACCGCGCGGACAACAGCAGCGCCTGCTCTCGTCGAGGTGTCGCGGCTCGCTCGGCACAGCACACACGCCTCGATGCTCGAAAGATGTGCACAATTATTTATTCCTCCGAAGTATATATTTATAGAGTATTACGCGAACCCAGGTTGCCAACCTCGGTGTCCGTGTGTGAGCAAAGTTATGCAACGTAAGCGCGAGAGAGGTAATCGCGCGGTAGAGCCTCGTCGCGAGAGCGAGACAGACCGAGCGAGAAACATTATGTTTTCGCTGAAAGAAAATTTCATCGGCGCATGAAAAATCGTGCAATTTTGAAAAAAAAACGAAAGAAACAAAATAATGTAAAAATGGGGATTTTTCATGTGCGTGAGGAGGATGCAGCGCGATGCACGGGTGTGCATCGAGAGAACGGGAGCACGTGGCTCGTATGGGGTGTGGGTCGCCGAGCGCTGCCGAGGGCAACGCGAAGGGACGCAAAGAGCCGCGTCAACGTTTCCGCACTCTGCAAAAACCGATGATAAAAAGGTCTAGGGCCGGGGCCGCCGAGCGACAAACTCGTCGACAAACTTTGACTAAGTCTGAGGAGAATAATTGGTATATCTCGTGAAAGACGTTGGAAAAAGCGCGCCTCCTACGGGTTCGGCCAGTTTCGTGGCTATTCGTGGAACGTCGTTGACTTTATGGGGGTGTGCGTGCGCGTACGCGCGGAGAATATACATGTGGGAAGTGTTGTATCCCATATAGAAGGGGCAAGAAATCGTGTGGGTAACGAGAGAGGGGGAGGGGAGGGGACATAGGGGAGGGGGGGGGGGGGATTCGAGGCACTCGGCCATCATCGACGGTGGCGCACAGTTCAGTGACCTGCCACGAAGCGTCGTGTAGAGTGGTGGGGATTTTTTCACTCTGACATATCGTGAGATGCCAGCGGGCAAACTGGCGCTCTCCTCTCTCGTTGTGTACCGTCCTCTTGGTCGCGGGATCCTCCGAAAAAGCGTCCCGAAAAAATCGTTCGTTATTAAATCTCTCGTTTATTAAAAAAGGCAAAAAAAAAAAAAGGATTAACAAAGTATACGAGAAATGCCTCGTAGTCCGGCGTGTCGGAGATCGTCGTTGAATTCCAAATCGTCACCGAATGGCTAAACAATAAGCGACGAAGCAAAACGAAAATCTGCTTGGAGCGATTTTTTTGGTGTCCGAATGAAAAAGCCGCGAACGCTCAGTGTGTTTCCGGAAGTCGTAGCGCGGCCGCCGCGAGACGACGACGACGACGACGCGCATTCCAACAGAAATAATAAAAATAAAAAAAAAAACTATACGCGTGTACATTTCGAAAAGTTTAACCAAACATAACCGCAACTGTTCCGATCAATTTTGTTTTTCCCCTCGAGAAATTCCGCTCGCGCTCAATTCTTCTCTCTTTTTTTTCTTTTCTTACCACTGCTCGCATTATCCTCTGCCAACTCGCTGTCACATTAATATTCGCGCCACGATCTTGATCGATTTTAAAAAGCTCGCTCGACGAGAAAACTTTGTCATCACCGCCCGTTCCATTGTCACAATTTCCCTTTCTTCGTCTGGTCGTTCCTCGACTCGGACTCGGGCCCCTCCGGCCGCGCTGCTTTCTCCGCGCGCGAGTATTTTTCTCCATCTCGCTTATTGCGCCTCTCCCGCTCTCCATATTTCAAATGCGTCTCGTCATACAACTGACGTTATGTTGCTCTCGCTATATAGACCGACTACGACGACGATAAGCAGCGGGTAAACCAAGTGTGAGTGATCGTTGCTCCTACACGTCGTCGTTCTGCCTCCATCTAAATATATACACACACGACTTTGCTTTTCTCTTTCTCTCTTCCCCTCCCTCCCACACGTTTTGCCTCTCTCTCTCTCTCTCTCTCTCTCTCTCCCACGCCATGCCCATCGCCGCCTTTCGGTAAAGATAGAAAACGAGGAAAAACTAAGCCTGCTCAGCCGTTGTGTGTGCGTGATTATCGAGCGGAGAATATAGTGACGAGTGTGTTTTCTAGCTTTGCCCTAGCCGGCTCCTCTCTCGACGGACTCGAATAAATAACGCGCCGCCGAGATATTTTCTCCATGCACAATGAACGAACGTAATAGCCACGATTTTCATATACGGCTCGATGACAACCCTCCGCCTCATTTTTTCATATCCAATTTTTAACTCACGCCCGAGATCCCATACACTCGCCCAAGTGTGTGTGCGCGGGGGGGGGGGTTTGTTTGAATTTTCATTCGGGAATGCGGATTTTCCAGAGAAAACGAAATGAATGGGCGGGCGCTCGTAGCGCGAGCTTTAACGAAAATCTCGATTTTGCGGTTCCCGGCGAGCAGTTGATCGCAGGATCCTCGCGGTCTTCGGGTTTGTTAGCTCTCGGAGCGCGTGCAACGGGATCGCCGTAGCATCCGAGTGTCACGTGATCAAGAATAATATTCTCGTGAAGAAAGGAAAAAGGAGCGGGCTGGGGAATCGAAAAATTTGACCG
Organism: Campopleginae sp. 14b; assembly: GCA_030522525.1. NCBI lineage: Eukaryota > Metazoa > Arthropoda > Insecta > Hymenoptera > Ichneumonidae > Campopleginae sp. 14b. The sequence goes on from JAPYYS010001135.1 coordinate 78,478, forward strand.
TGAAGGCTCTCGAGACCAATGCCCGAATCTCGAGGTGGAACAAAAAAAAAAGGGAAAAGAAATTCGTGTCCTTAGTTTTGCCGGCGCACACGGCGGCCCAGTTGCCTACTCGGCGAGCACGGCGACCTCGCGACTAGCAAAAAAATCCAAGGATCCGACGATCCTGTACACGCACACGGAGACGCTGAGAGTTTGCGGTGGCGACGCGAGCACAAAAAATTTGTTTAAAAAAATGTAATTAATAATTCGCTCGATCGTTCGCTTTCTCGGGGCTTTTGGCATAAAAATAATTTCCTGCAGCTGCACCGCGGTGTGTATATCGGTTGCTCGTATAACGCGATTACAAGCGATAACGCTGTCAAACGTGCCGGGAAGATGTGCCACCGGGTCTCTCTGTAGCTCGGGCTCGGGCGTCAGTGAGAGAGAAAGATTGTGCGCGCGCGTCCCGCGCCTTCGGTGACTGTACTCCGGGTTCATCGTTCGCGGTTATGTAATGTCTTTGACTATACGGTGCAAGCGCCTCTCCTCGGACAATCCGTTCGAGCCGGCAGCAGCGGCGAGCGCCACCGCCGCCGCGTTTAGAGTCAGACCGTCGCGATTGCGCGTCGCCCAATTCCTGCCATTATTTTTCTCTATTCATTTCAATTCTCGATCCCAACGAAAACAAAAAAAAATTTGTTTTTTTTTATGGACGAAAAATCTTCATGCCGTTAGCACGCGGTAAATATCGCACTTTTCCAGCCAATATTAGTCGCGGAAAAATGGGAAAAAGAAAAAAAAACGAGCGAAAAAAAAATACAAAAGTTGTGGAAGAAATTCAAGTTTACGATTAATCGCCGCACGTAATTGGGGGATGACGGATCGATCGGCTAATGAAACATGCACTCGCGGTGATTCTTCATTTGTTTGAGCCGCGTCTGCCAGTCGTTCCCAAATAAAGACACAGAGAGACACACACACACACGCGGACGCGTATTTGGAAGAAGTGATTATCTAATAATTTACACGAGAGCGGGACGAAAATGTGGTCGTGATCGACGTCGTCAGACGATTCGACACCTGCTGCTGACGAATTAAATATTCAGTCTGTGTAGTATACGCACACCGTTTACGCCTCGCGTGGCCGTTCGATTAACAAACGCGGAACGAAAAAAAAAATGTAACGGCGCACAGTTGGAAATCGGGAAATATTAGCCAGGCGAGACTTTACTTTTTCATAGCGTATTAGAATATTTATTAAGCTCGAAATTAGTCGATCGACGCGCGTCACCCGCGGGCTCGGATCCCAAGAATCGAAATAAAATTTAGAGCCAAAGGTCAATGACGCAGAAAATCATTTGGACCCAAAAGTGCGAGGCATTATAGAAACGGGGTTTATCGTCGAAAAAAATCGCTCGTAGATACGTCGATGTGGAAATTTTGACGCGCCAGTTTCGACACGGAAAATTATTATTTTTTGTTTTTTTACCAAGACTATGGATTTTAATGGTAATGATAAAAAATAAGGCACAAAAGTGGCGGACGAGTTAAAAGTCGCGGTACGTAAAGCCCCCCGTGGAATATGCCGCATGCTCGGAGGAGCCAACAGTTGAGACCGGAATGCGACGACGTGCTGATTATTCATCAGCGTAAATGGAGGGAAATCTGTCGGTATTCGACGGGCCTACATGGGGAGCTGACAGTACCAGCCCGCAGCGAAACGAATCGTCGAGAACGCCGCGTCTTGCGATACACCAACAGGGGGGAGAGGCTACGCCTGGCGGTCCTAACACTACGACTTTTCTTCACGACGACCGGAGAGTTCAAGTCAATTCTATACGAGGTAGCCGGCTGTGCCGCTTCGAGGATTCATTTTTTTCTTTTTTCATACATTCCATCTCATAGTCTCGCCGGGGAGACTCTCAAAAAATGCGGCGGCGGCGGCGGCGGCGGCGGCGGCGGCGGCGGCGGCGGCGGCGGCGACGACGACGACGACGACGACGACGAGGACGACGACGACGACGACGACGATTGGACGCAAACTCGCACCTTATTTCCTCTGTCTTTCTCGCGTCTCGCGATCGCGAGACTTATCTATTCCCTGCTCCGCTGCTGCCACGCTCTCTTATCATTAATCGCGCTAATGACAATGATAAGCCAGAGCGAGAGCGCTGACGCGATCTTTCGGAGCAGCCCGACGACGAGGCCCCGATCTTACGGTTTTTAAACTTTAACCAATCAACCAAATCGCCCACGATATGCGCCGCAATATGACGCTGAACCTTTGCAACGTTCCAATCAAACGATAAATATTCATTTTTATCAATAATTTCGTCCATTTTTCAAACGGTCCACATTTTTCGAGCCGATATTTGTTGTTTCTCGGCCGAAAAATCGATCGTTTTATCATCGCTATTTAATTCTCAATATAAATAATAATACGCCACAATTATTTTGCCCCCGACGCATTTATTAATCATTTGTTTTTTTATTTTTCATGCTTTTTCAGCCCAGATCGAGATAATCCCGTGTAAGGTTTGCGGAGACAAGAGCAGCGGCGTCCACTATGGAGTTATCACCTGCGAAGGATGCAAAGGATTCTTCAGGAGGTCGCAATCCGCGGTCGTGAATTATCAATGCCCGAGGAACAAAAACTGCGTGGTTGATCGCGTCAATCGGAACCGGTGTCAATACTGCCGGCTTCAAAAGTGCCTACGGCTTGGCATGTCCAGAGATGGTGAGTTTTTTACAACATTTTACTCGGTGCAAATTCAATGAAAAATACGGACAAATCGCGGCGTTACCGATCGAGCTCGACGCGAGCAACGAGCTGCATACTCGAAGCAAAGCAACCGGGTGTACGACCCCTTATCAGCCCGAGTCCCTTCCCTCATTCTTATCGCAATCAACCAGCTCTACAATCTCCGCTCGTTTTCCCGTACGCGTGTTTACAAGTTTTTTTATAACGTGCGAGTAGATGCGCACGTTTTTTTTAATATTCCTCGGAAACTATTGGAGATAGAGCAAAAGACCATGGCACTGAATTTGTAGGGCTTGAAAATCTCTACAAAAAAGCTCGTGCCAACATTCTTCTAGCTTCATTAGTTTCGCCTGGAGAACGACCAACATAGGGACATTATTTTCGATCCATTCTCAAGCCTGAACTATGGAACGTAGGAAAATATTGTACGGACCTTTTTTTATAGACAATTTCACTTACTACAAATTTCGTCCTCTACCTCATTTTCCTCCAACTCTAATCGTTTCCGCACAATATCAAAAAGGATCCAAACGCATTAATCTCATGGCTCGCGGATATATAGATGGACGCGTGACAATGACAAACATTAAAACGCAGCTTCCGGTTCTCAGAAATGTTTATTTTCGCTCGTACAATGAACCTCCGCGTTGTATATCGCATTAGGTAACCTGTCGCGCCTCATCGATTTTATTCGATCCCGTTCCAGCTCCATGGCTCGTCATCACATTCACAGAAAGTACCGGTGTCCTCCCATCGTCCGATAAAAACGCTCAAAAAATCCCAATTTACCCAAAACTCGCATTCCCTTGAAAAAATAAATGAAAAAAATGGCATCGACGCAATGCCAATCCGCAACTCCGCGTAAAACGATGGAATGACGATCGATAAGAAAAATCAGTTGGCATCGAGCCTAACAAAACTGGCGCGGGGCCTCGCCAGCAGAAAGAAGAAAAGAAACGTAAATTTCTGCTTTCCCCTTATTTTCGTGAATGTAACGGAACGATAAAAGACGAAGGTTCTGTGTCGAGGTCTCTCCCTCGGCTCTCCCGGTGCCTAGCAGGTCGTCGACCGCGAGACGAACGGCTGTTCCTCGTACCCCGAAAAAAAAGAAAGGAAATTGAGAGATTTGGAAAATTCAAACACGGAGCAGCGAGTTCCATTTTTCGTCGTTTTGGAGGAATAATTTATTCTTTCGAGTTTCGAAAAAAAAAATTAAAATAAAAAAGGGAAAAAAATCCGAAAAAAAACGTGACGAAACATTTTTTTTTTGTTATTGCGTGGCATTGCGGCGATGCAAAATTCAGGCTCATCGAATCTTTATCGAGCTGCTGGTTTTTCTCGTTGCTGTAACGGTCCGAGGAACGGGCTCGTATTGGAAAAAAAAATCGACAAAAAAAAATGTAGAAAATGTAAGCGCGGAGGGGGGGGGGTTCTCTGTGGCTCGCGGACAATTCTCTTCCTGGTGCGTCTCTCCTGACTGCATGCTGCACTCCTCTCGGAAGCGAGTGTCTGTATATGTATATATAAATGGAAGCGGAGCATCAGCACACGGTGTAGTAGTGACGTATCAAGTTGTCCGTCTCTCGGCCCGCATTTCTTCTCTTTCTCTCGACTCTCGGTCGATCACCCTTTGCCTCGGTCGCTCGCGCGCGCGCGCGCGCGCGCGTTCCTCATTCTCTCTTTGCATGCTCATTGTGTCTCGTCGAGGCGCGTTCCCTCTTGTTCCTATACAGCACGCCCTCTTTCCTCTTTATTTTTATTTCTTTCGCGATTTGCTGAAGAGCGGTGACGCGGGGGGGGGGGGGCAAGAATCGGTTCATTATAATTTCCATTGATTATCATTTTGAGAAAATCCGAAGTAGGTAATCGCCTGGCAAATGAAAACAAACAGGCACGCGGGCCGCGGTTCGTCGCGCCGCGAACGAGATGGCGCTGCCTCGCGAGAGAAAAGAAACAAAAGCTCTCGCGCGCGCTGCTGATGCTCGCAGCTGACCCGACGTCACATGCCCGAGTTTGCCCCCCCCCCCTCTCTCGCTCTCTTCGCGCTTCCCTGTGTAACGCATTTCTTCTCCTCCCGCGACCATACGTATAGCAACGTTCGTTGCTACGATACGACTATATACACATGTGAGCGCGTTACGTCCGACTCGGTAGAGACGAAGCGACGACGACGACGACGACGACGACGACGACGATCGTACATGCCGCCCTCGTGACGTATGTGTCTGACGTCACTCGCTCAGCGAGCCGACGCTTCCGCGTTCCCCCGCGAGCCGCGATAACAAGCGCATGCGCGCCCTTTTCTCTCCTTCTCGGGATCGCGCGCGCAACAACAACACACGACGACCGCCACGCGGACCAACCGATGAAATTTTCGGCCGATACACAGACCCCCCATCGTCCTCTCTGTTTCTACGATCAACGGGAGAAACCTCTCGAAAACTCTTTCTTTTTTCAACGAGCGAACTCGTCCTCCCCAAGAGACCTCTTCCCCCCCCCCCCCCACCAACGCCGCAGTTATCCTCATTAAAGTCTGCCTCTCGCTTTTTTTTTCTCCTCATTAGCAAAATGAGAATTTGCCAGCTCGAAACTCGTTTAATCAAAATTATTCATTTTCTTTCCGCAGCCGTCAAATTCGGACGAATGTCGAAGAAACAGAGGGAAAAGGTCGAGGACGAAGTCAGATTTCACAGGGCGCAAATGAGAGCCGCCTCCGAAACCGCACCCGACAGCAGCGTCTTTGAACATCAGACACCGAGCAGTTCGGATCAACATCATTCGTACAACGGCGGGTCAGTATTCGATGCCGGATTTATCCTCCGATCGATTTTTCCAATGGATTCTACTTATATCGCGTTTACTGTTCAAACGGTCAGAGATGAAGTTTTATTACATAAGACGAATTTTGTAGCTCGTTAAATTCTCTACAAAAAAGTTCCCGACGTCATTTTTCTAACTTCACTAGTTGAGTGTCCAGCTCGGATCGAAGATAAAACTTCGATGCGCTCTCACGACCGCATTATTGAAAATAGAGAAACCTCTTCGGGACCTTTTCTTTAGGAAATTCAATGCTCTACAAAATTGGTTCAATTAAATTTTTCTCTATCTGCCCCCCCTATAGCCGGTATGTTCGATCAAAGAACAAACAACGTCTGACTCGAGGCAATTGACGACTTTTCGACTCGGGAACGCGATCCATGATGACGTTAAAGTTTAATCATTCAAATGTAGAATTTAATTACGATGATAAATCGATAAGTTTTTCCGATCCGAAAAATACATTGGCTTAAAATCAAAATTGAAAAAAAAAGTCAGCGACAACAAGATTTATTTTTCGTTGCATTCCAACATCGCGAACTTTAAACTTCTCGATCCGTGAATTTTCTAGTTTCTTTCCTTTCGGTCATCGAGCCGAGCGTTTCAAGAGTCTCGATACTGAGCTGTCCTAAAAAATAGCTTTTCAAGCATACGTAATAAATTTCCAATAGTATCTCCGGATTTTTGGCATCGCTAATTAAAATTCGGTCAAAAAAAAAAAAACAACGCGTCAGCCTCGCTCCCGAGTTTCACAGTTCCATTTTTTTTTTTAACATCCAAATAAATTCCAACGTTTTTTGTTTGCAATCCAAAATGAAATGGACCTGCGTGACTAAAAGCTGATGCGGAAGTTTGCATGGTCGGGAAATCTATACGAAAATTGTCATGATTTTTAAAATTCAACTTTCATTTAATTCAAAAAGAAAAAAAAATTATTATTTGTTTTTTTTTTTTCAATTCAAATTAAATGGAATTATTATAAATGCAATAAAAATAAATTAAAATTAAATATTTCAATTTTTAAAAATGAAAAAAATTCCAAGAAATTAAAAAAATATATTTTAATTGAATAAAATAAGAAAATTTTTAAAAAAATTTAATTTAACTGAATTTTTTTTGTTTTTTCATCATTGATTTAAGTAGAAAATGGATTTTTCGTTGGAGCCCAACGTTGGGAACTTGAGTATCGCGATAAAAAGGGTGAATAATGGGCGTGATTGAATGAAATTTGGAATTGTCTATATTCTCTTGGATGATCGATATGTTAATCAGCTATACGTACGGCGGAAGCGAATACTCGTCACCAGGAGCGGGCACAGGTGGCTCGGGAGGCTATTACAATCACCAGGCAATGACGAATTACGAGTTGAGCGCGGATTACGTAGACAGCACGACCGCTTACGACCCACGACCGAATCAAACGCAAGTTGATGCAGTTGCGCCGGACACGCCGACCGTCACTCCCACCGCCGGCGTCTTACCGAGCGTCGTCACAACCGGTAATTACCAATTTATTTATTTTTCCTACCTCTTTGCATATATTAACAATAAACATCTTCGGACTATCCGCTTTTAGTGCCGCAGCTCGAAAAAATCATTCACGCACTCGGTCGATACGCAAAAAACGTAAATTCATTGTCTCGCGCGACTAAGCGACCGTTTTTTTCGATGAAAAACTTTTCTCATTGCGGATTACGGGACTGCGCAAATTTCCGGTTCCTAAAAAAATGTCAAAGTTGCTCGATCGCGTTGGAAAACGACGAAAACAGAATCGGCAATAAAAATGGTGACTCTGTCGAGAAAATAAACTTTTCTCTGTATTGCAACGAGAGAAACTTGAGTACCAAGTCCCAAAATACGTTATCGGATTCGGAAGCCTCCTACGTTTTCCATCGACTCCGATAGCCGGGAAATTTTTTTTCAAACTTTAAAGACCACGAGGCTGCCATTATCCTCGACTTCCGCGATTCCATTCCCGGCTGAATTTTTCTTAAACATTCGCAAAGTCGTCGTCGCGGTTGCACGTGGCCGGAGACTCGCCAAAAAGTAAACAAAATCGCACACCGTGAGTCACGTTCGTCTTTCGCGTGTCGAAAATTCAATTAAATTATCGCAACTTCGGGTTTCCATCGTTGTTTTCATCTCCCACCCTTGGTATCGTGTTCACGATCGAGATTTATTAGACAAGAAATATTTATCCTTGTGTATGTGTGTCCCGAGAAAACGAAACGGTCCCGGAGCTTTGCAAAATAGGTTTTGGTATGAGCCCGAAGTTTGCATCGTCGCAATGCCACAAGAGGAAAAAAAAAATAAAAATAAAAAAAATAATTCGTCACGTTTTTTTTCGTTTTTTTCTGCATAATTTGCCTTTTCCCTTTTTTCGTCCTCACGAATTCTTTCTTCTTCATTTGCGTCGGCATTGCGTAGATGCAAACTAAAAAAGTGACGAATCATTTTTTATTTTTGTTTACTTCGTGGCATTGCGTCGATGCAAACTTCGGGCTCGTGTTTCGGTGTGGCTCATGGGATTTTGGGTGGTGGCGATTGTAATATATGAGAATTGTGTGCCCTCCCGACGAAATTAGGAAAATCGCTGTCCGCTTCGACGACCGGAAGCGGAACAAGTACCGGCGGAGGGGGGAATAATAACGGGGGTAGTGGTGGTGGTGGTGGTGGTGGGGGTGGGGGTGGGGGTAATAACGGTGGAACAGGTGGTGGTATCGGAGGTAGTGGAAATAGCGGAAGCGGTCCTACCGGAAGTAGCTCGAATAACGGGAGCCTGAATGCAGCCGGAGGAGGAGGAGGAGGCGCTGCTAACGGCTCGACGTTAAGCGGCGGCGGAATCGTCACCGTTAAACAAGAAACCAACACGACGACAACCACCACGAGCCTCGAACTCGCGAGCCTCGCTCATGGCTCTTACACCATCGTCGACTCTACGACCTTTCTCAGTGCTCAACATCAGAGGCTCGACAATCCAACCGAGGACGACGATGTCCCTAGTCTGCCCAGTATGTCCCATGCGAGATGTGAGATTATACGTTTGTGTCCCTCTTGCACGTGCATGCTATGTCATATTTTCTCCTCCAAACGCCTCGCGCGCGCATCTCTAATACCCTTTTCCTGCAGCCAGCGGCGTCCTTTGTACCGAAAAAAGTTCAATCGTACCCGAGCTTTTCCATACATGATGTTAGAAAACGTTGTTTCGTCTCGAGGATCAAAATCCGAGCCGGAAACGGTCGCAACGAGTCACACAGGACCATTCTTGTAGCTCGTGAAATTTTCTAAAAAAAAGTCTGCCGCGACATTGCTGTATCTTTCGTACTTTAGCCCTAACGGTAGATCGAACGAATTTTCGAATCGCTCTCAGGACTAAACTATCGAAGATAGAAAAATTCTTGCTCATACATTTTTTAATAGAAAATTCGTCGCTTTACAAAATTGCTCCTACAAACTTTTCTCCATTCCCAACCGTTTCGGCGGTACGTGCGAAAGAACGTAAAAATCGTTGTCACCGTCCGGCTCGTATTTACGCCCTAATCTCGAGTCGAAATTCTCAACTATCCGCTGTAGGATGCACGAGCTGGCACGTCTCTCGATATTCTTGTTAATAATCTCAAAGCTTTTTCAGCACAATCTTAATCGTTGACTTATTTCGATTGTATTGTTATTACTTTTGCTATCATTGGTGCGTGCTGCTCTCAATCGCACGCAATCTCTGTCAGCCAATCGTAAAATGTTTTCTTTTAAATTTATTATTATTTTTTTCGCCCTGCAACTCGGCCTCCTTATCGTTCCTCGCACATTTCCAAACAATTGAGAGGCTGTTTTTAATGCCGAGACTAAAAAATCATGAGCCCAAAGTTTCTTGCACGTTTCTCGATATGTATACGCTAAATATATGAATATATTTACTAACATGTTATCGTTAAAACGTTGCGACAACGTCAGAGCGCGCGCGCGCGCGCGAAAAAGGCGCGAAAAGGGACAACGTTTTCTCTTCCGGCTGTCGTCGCGGTGTAGCGCCTTAGAATTCACTTAATGGCTCAATAATCATAATGACAATGATTAATCGATGTGTATTTCTTATTTTTCATTGGTTGTTTCGTGGGAGAGCGAAAAGGAGCCAAAAAGAGGCTGAGAATTCATTTTTATTGTTGGAAATTTCCTACAGATCCGGCGGAACTCAACGAATTGTTATCCAAGACGATAGAGGACGCTCATTTGAGGACCTGCCTGCTTAAGACCGACGAGATTCAAGAGTCGTTTCGCAGGCCTCACGATCTCACCAAACTCATTTATTACAAAAATATGGCGCACGAACAACTCTGGCTCGAGTGCGCTCAAAAATTGACTACCGTCATTCAGCAAATCATCGAATTTGCTAAAATGGTACCGGGCTTTCTTAAGCTCACCCAGGACGATCAGATTGTTCTTCTCAAAGCCGGTAAGTACACTCGTCTCCTCTTGCAACAGACAAACCCTACGATGCTAAAAAAAAAAAAACGATAAATTCATTTTTCAATCATCATTTTTATAATTAATCGACTTTTGCCATTTTTTTTTTTTTTCAATAAATTCAGCTCTCGAATGAAAAAAACGATACGTTGTTCGACACCGTTAAGCATTGCATTTGCGAGGCTGGAGTTTGCATCACGATCCTTATTCAATATTTAATGAAAAACAATGAAACGACATTTTTTCATCATTCAAAGATAAAATCGATAGGAAATTAGTCGTGATTTTTTTAATTGAACGAAAAATAAATAGAAAAAAGTTTTTTTTTTCCGTGTTTTTTTTATGGGAGGCGATAAAATTTATTGACGGGGTTACGACGGTTTACAGGCTCGTTCGAGCTCGCGGTCTTACGGATGAGCAGGTACCTCGATCTCCAACAAAATTGCGTTCTCTACGGTGACACGATGTTACCGCAAGACGCTTTTTACACCACCGACACAGCCGAAATGAAGCTCGTTTCGTGCGTCTTTGAACTCGCGAGAAACGTCGCTGAGCTCAAACTCACCGAGACCGAACTCTCGTTGTACAGCGCCGCTGTGCTTCTCAGTCCAGGTTCGTTCAACGCTTTTCTATAAACTCAGACTCGACTCTTTTCGACGAGTTACGCATTATTCGCGTTTATTTCGATAAGTAATGACGATAGAGGGAAACTTGTTGAATCAATTTTTTAGAGCATCAAATTCCCTACGAAAAATCTCGCGAGAATATTTTTCTATCTTCAGCGGTTCAGCCGTGAGAGTTGGTCAAAGGTAACGACGTAAACGTTCTGTCTACGTTCGGCTCTAGAGCCTGCAATTCTGGAGCTACAAAAATTTCGCCGAGACCTTTTTTCTAGAGAATTTGATCCTCTATAATTCGATTTCTATGAAAATTTTACTCCATCTCCAACGGTTTCCGTCCTACGGGGCTTTTTCGTTGCAACCTCTGTTTTCGTAACGAAAACTGAATGGAATATGGTCGAGGAATGGCAAGAAATGGATAAAAGAATGAAAATATTGTTGTGGCAGATCGACCAGGACTGAAGGGACTAGCGGACATAACGAGGTTGTCGCAGGCAGTAATAAAAGCGTTGAGGTGGGAGTTGGATCGGAACCACGTGGCGCCAATAAAGGGTGACGTAACGGTATGTGACGCGATGCTCGCAAAAATACCGCAGCTTCGGGAGATATCGCAGTTGCATATGGACGCACTGGCCAAGTTCAAGAGATCGCAGCCGCATCTCGAATTTCCGGCGCTTCACAAAGAGCTATTCAGCGTCGATAGCTGAACGACCGACGGGGCGCAGGGCGACCCGACGCTCCGGGACGACGCGGAACGCGACTGATACGGGGCCTTGCTCTGTCAAGGTTATTATTCAAAACAACATTTCTCTAATCTCTGTCAAGCCCCCATCTCCCCCCCCCCCCCCCCGATTCTCGTTGCCGGAACCCAAAAACTCAGAATCATCCAAAGACCAATTTGTAAACATTGACCTTTCGAGTGCACACGTGCTATGTGTGCGTATTGGGTCAATCTGACCCGCGGCGTTTTTTCAATTCGTCGTAAATATGAATTTTCTCTGAAATGAAATTTTTCTTGGAAAAGATGAAAATTTTGTTGAAAACGTTGGACAAAATGTGATTTTTTTTTTTTGGAATTAAATGTCAAAGGATCGATGACGGAAAATAGTAGGGGTCAAAAAGACCCGGTATGTGCTCGAAAGGTTAAAAAAGAGCGAAAAATATGACTAACGGACGATTTTTCTAAATTTATCTGTTTCAGATTATTTCCTTCGTATTGAACATATTGGGCCTTAAATAAACATAACATTGTTATATATAAAGTATATATATATATATATATATATATATATATACACATACATGAGAAGGAACATAAAGTGTATATAAACACATACATATATAAATATATATATATATGATATGATATATATTTATTTATGTATATATATGTATATGTATATGTACACATATATATTAATTTAAGGTTAATATATCTATATATGTATACACGAGAAACACAATGGTACGTGTGTATGTATATATATAGATGAGCTATCGGTTGTTATGATACATACACAAAGTATATTATTGACTAATTACGGTTGAGATGGTGAAGAGGACGGAGGAGGAGGAGGAGGAGGAGGAGGAGGAGGAGGAGGAGGAGGAGGAGGAGGAGGAGGAGGAGAGGAGGAGGAGGGCGGGAGAGAGAGGCTGCAGGGATTTTTCGGGGGATCGAAGACGATGGCGGAGGATCGAAAGAGATCGGGAGGAAAAAACGCCATTTCTTCTCTTGTTGATTATTATTTCGTTGTTTTTGTTTTTCTCTTCTCGTTCCGATATTATTCGGAGAGTGAGAGAACGAGAAAAATGATTTTTTCGTTTGGTTGATTTGTTTTTACGTCGTCAAGGTCGTTAGTGCCTCCGCAACAAACGGCTTTCGTTCTTTTCCCCCGAAAAATTACTGTCACGGCCGCTTGGTATACCAACACAAACACACACACAAACACACGCTGGGGATTCGTAGAGACGCAACAATGGAATACACCGAATTGGGTTTTTCACGGAATCCGCCGAGGCGCGCTTCGGATGTTCGCGGAATTCAATTCTCGCCGGGCGAAAGTGCTTTTTCTCGACCCCCCCCCCCCCCCCCCCCCCCCCCCCCCCCCCCCCCCCCCCCCCCCCCCCCCCACCCCCCCCCCCCCCCCCCCGCCCCCCCCCCCCCCCCCCCAGCACTCGGTTACGAAAAACAAAAAACGGAAACGAATTGTGGCTCGATTACAAAATTCCTCCCTCGACTCGTGGAATTGTTAAAACTTTATTGTTCGTCTTTTTTCTATTGAATCAATCACTAGCTGCTCGGATAACCGTCAAATTCCCACTGCGATGTCTCCCCCCTTTCGCTCACGAATGTTCAATCCATAAACGAAAGTAAAATATCGAGAGCTTATCGAAGAAATAAAAAGGTTACTGACCGAGCCACCTGAAAAAAAACATCGTGAAGATCGACTCTTGAAAAACACACGAAAACATAAACACCACCCGATAAAATACTCTGCGAGCCCCGCACCAATCACCAACTCGATACGTTCGCACGATTCACCGTACAAATATGTATAGACGAAAAAATGCTGCGAGCCACGAAGACGAAAACACCAAGATGAGAAAAAACAAATCATACGACTCGTTTATAATCGTAGTGAGAATTATAGGCAGAACAAAAAACGCTCAGCCAACACACACGTTTGCCACAGTCAGGGAAACGAACAGAATTCTGGGAAGAACGAATAGACACCGAGAGGGCTCGCCAACGGCTCGTACATTCAGAGAACCAATACGCAAACAAAGGGAATCGTACACTCAACATTAAACACCATTCGAATAGCAAATTTACTGTCACAATTTCGAGTTGCATTTTATAATATATATATATATATATATACATACATAAATATATACATACAAATAAAGGATTACAAAAAACGTTGACGGATTAAAGATGAACTTTTAAAACGCTCATTACTCGGAGGCTCAACACTGGGAAAACATTTTACACATTTCTCGTTTCCCTCTTTCCTTTTCCCTTTGTCTAGGAGTACTCACAAAAAAATGTCTGCTTTTTGCAGGGTATTACGAATTGAGGTTTAAGGGGATCGTGCGCATTGTGACCGATAGTCTCGTGGTGGAAATCGAGTCGCTGCGGTGGCTCGAGACACTAAATAAATATTCAAAACCCACAAATCTGCATTGAGAAAAGTTTCGGTAACAAAACTAACCGTAACATTTTCTTTCGAACCACAAATTTCGATCTCAATTAAAAAATAAAATCCGGCCCCAAAGATTAAAAACTCTCTAATTTCGAAAATCCTTCATTTTTTCGCAATTGTGTCGTCAAAAAGTATGCGGATTTGTGGCAAGTGCAAAATTCCCGATCGTTCGAGTAACGACCAAATATTCAAAAAAATGAAAAAAAATTAAAATTACAATTTGTACCTGTCGCGATAGCAAGGGGAGGCAGCGATGCACCAAAAACTTGGAGCGAGAACCAGAAAATGATACAAAGCGAGAAAACTGAGATTGTATAGAAAAAAAAAATAAACATGAACCCGGACGATGGCAAGAGCGATCGAGGTCGTTCGATCGACGACCGAAGGGAACGAAAACAATCCCGAAGTAAACACAACACACACACACCCACACAGACACGAGCACGGTCCGAGAGGCACCGATTCGCCGAATTCAGCGAGTCTCTCTTCCCCCCTCCCCCTCCCTGCTCCTTTCGGTTATAATAATGATAATAATAATAATAATATTAAAAATATTAAATAACGGCAAAGTAATACGAGGCGACGTAATATATAGGCGTTAATAAATTGTAATAAAAAAAAAGTATAATGAATAAACAAGAAAAAAAAACAACTACAAAAAACCACAAGGAGAAGAAAGCGTAGCGATCTATCGATTATATACAAATAATGAAGGAGAAGAGAAAAAATAAATATATAACGACGAAGAGAAAAGTACGGAAAGCTGAAAAAAAATGAAAAATAACAAACAGATTATTTCTTGCATAAATAACGAAGATATTATATCGCGTAATAGATTATGATACGATTATATATATATATATATATATATATATATATATATATAAATAAAAATATATA
>JAPYYS010001136.1:0-26880 GCA_030522525.1 Campopleginae sp. 14b
ACTGGTGCCAATTTGGACCGCCAGTGATCAAAATTCAACGTCACTTTTTCAATCCCTCGCTTTCTTTCTATTTGATGACTGCACTTGCCTGTTTTTAAATCAGCGAATCGTTCGAATCCACGAGTCTTCATAAATGATATTCGAAAAAAAAAAAAAATTCCTCGTGGTTTGATTAATTGCTAATAAGCTCTCGGTTACCACACTGGGTCAATTTGACCCGGACAATTTCTTGCGTATCAACAACTATCTATCGTTTTCTAGTTGCATCTCCACTTTTTCAATTGAATTTTGCCGATGCACACCGGTCCATAAATATTTCCAGTAAAATCCTGATTTTTTTTCAGATTATGAGCTCCGGGTCAATGTGACCCAGAGTGTCAATACACTGGCCGAATTCGATCGCTCTAATGAAACGTAGAGCTATGAAAAAAGAAGATTATTCAGCCAGTAAAGTCCCTCAATTCCAGCCTCGATTCTCCTCCCGAAACTCCTGCCAGGGAGGGTTCGTCGAGTCTCGAAGGAATTCACCAAACGATTAATCCCAGTGGCTATTGATTTCCTCGATCTAGAAAAGACACTGAAATCGAAATGCTCGCTGGTTCAAATTTGCACCAATTCGTTCGAGTACACGGACACAGTCTCCGTGTAAACGTCAGAGAAGGAGTGAGCGAGAAAGCTGGCTGATAGAAATGTCGTGACTCCGTGATACACGCGGTTGTACAAGCGTTCGACATAAATCACGACACACTTACAACTAATCTATCGGTATCGTTGACACGCGATGAGAGAAGACGAAAGAAAAAAAAGGTATACGTCGTGTAGATTGTGACACGAAAACTTATGACACGTTCGACAATTAAAGACAAAAAATATACAAACAAATCTGCGTCGTGATTTAATCCTGTATTCATGTTTCTTTATTCATGAGACTATTTATAAATAGTCACCGATCAGCATCCAATGCAATCTTTACCTTCGGAGATGCTCGAAAAGGCGACCTCAAGGTCCTCAACTTCCGCGTATGTTTTTTTTTTCTTTTTTTTTCATAATTTTCTCATGGAATATCTCTCGCACGGACTCTTCTTCCCATTTCAAGCCTCATTTCCTTGCCTATCATTACATAGCATAGCGCTACGAGGGGAGATCACACAGCCTCTGCTCATCCATCTCATCTCCCTTTTCCTTTTTCTTTCTCATTCTTGACTCGAATCACTCTGTGACCGAGGAAACTTGCCATATTATATCGTCGAGAGTTTATATTTGCTTGGCTGAGCTTAACACCGACCTATGTGACCACCGACCACCTCGAACTCACCATATTTGGACTTAATCATCCAGTCGTACACTCATCCTCGTCATTTCCAGGTGAGAAAATGCCTATGGAGGAAAACTTCATTTCTGCACACAACGTCACGCCGAATCACCCACACAATTACCCACAAATACAAATTTTCATGCCAACACCCATTATAACAATTACTATATATTATTATTTCCTCGATACTTGTACGAAAAAGGACTCGAAGGATTTGTACTCAAGAGTCGAGGCCAGGACACGAATCTCTACGACGAATACTAATTCTTTCAGATTCAATATTTTCGTCGAACGTCATCAACAATTTATCAGTGGAACGTGCAATTTCATTTTTCCGAGTTTACGTCAATAAAAAATAATAAAAAATCACTAAAAACTGATTCATTCCGTTTCTGGACAATCCATCGCGATGGGGAAATTTTCAGAACGTAAAAATATTTAAAAAACTTGCCGAAACAGAATTAAATTCTGGATCATTTTTTTTCATCGAACATTTAGTCAAACGGAAATGTTGCTGTAGATTTAAGAAAGAACAAAAAACGAATGACGTCGTTCTCGTAAAATCGATAAATATGTGAAGCAAATTTGAAAAACTAGAATTCCGGGCTCGAATGTTGGTCGAATTTATTCGCGAAAGGATCTGCACGAGGAACTAGGATGTAAAAATTTCGCTTACGTTTCTGCGATCGTTTTCAATTCTTCGTGGCATAACCCGAGCGTAGGCGGAACAGTGCTCTTGGGTAAAATGCGTTACAGATGAAAATATAGGCAGTAGGTTGGTGTGTACTGCCTACCGCAATAAGAAGCGTTCGTGGATTGTGGCTTCCATTGTTCTGTCCGTCGGCGAGCTTGCCTGGATCATACATATAGTTATGTAAACACGGTAAACCTTCGTCCTTAAATGCTTTTTCTTCCGCACATGGACCGCCGTGGACAGAAAGACTCACGAGAACGATTTCATACAATTTTTTGTTGCTTCATTTTTTTTAACTGCTCGACAAAACAGTCGTGACGAAATCGTTCGATGGCTAATAAAACCTGTTGATATTTCGATTGCGAAAAGTAATAAAGAAACAGTGGGACGAAGAGGCGCCATTCGCGTAATGTTTTTCCTTTGGTCGGTGCTCCAATGGCGAGATTATGTTTAGTCTTTGGCGGTTCGTTTCTCAACGAACGGTTCGCTCCGTTCACAATCCAATTTTTCTTGTTGATTGTTTTTTTTCGCCCAGAAACTGCAACCTCTGTTTTCGTAAAATCGAGGCCGCCGGCTTCGATTACAAACGGTTAACACTCCGTTGATCATATGGGTCTTTTCGACCCAAGCGACAACTTTTTTTCGATAATCTTGTTTTTAAAATCGTTCAATTTCAAAATGAAACAAAGCCAATGACGACAAAACAATGAAACCGTAAAATACAATGAATGAAGAGCATTCCAGAATTATTTTTTTATTTTTGCTCTCTAAATACGGGAGATACAAGTGGCAGGACGAAAAGGACCCATATGCGGTGCGGGATGCCGTAAAAAATCATGTGACCCGCGGAGGGTTAATTCTTCCTGAAATTTTGTATCGATTCGTTGAAGGAGGTCAAATGAATTTAAGGATATATTTGTCAAAATGGACAAGCAGGAGGTGCAATGCAGTTGTGAGAAAGGGCAAAGAGGACACTCGGAATTTGTGCATTTTGCGCGGTTTCATTATTTTATTCTGTGGGTCAAAACGCTTTTCTACAGGGAGAGAGAGAAGAGCCCGAAATACATTAAGTGTTTGTTGGCCCAGGACGGAATAGTGAATCACACGTCGTGACCCATATTACAGACATTCTTCATTCCTGAATTCGTATTCTCTCCGAGAATAACCAAACCGAAGAAGCGAGGTCAATCGAATAATTCGGAGAAGCAAAAGCGAAAAAAACCATTGAAACAGAAAAGAGCAATCGATGTGATTGATTGCAAAAAATCGTGTTCGGCATCTCCAAAATTTGTCAAAACTCGGATCGTTTTCCAAGGTCATTCCCAGCTCGACGAGACTTGGCAGGAAATAAAATGCTCTCTAACTTTGGAAACATTTGATGTCCAATCCTTCTGATTGAGAATTTTCAAAGTAATTAATTACCTCGGTCTCTCATCAAATTTTCCGTAAACGATACGAAAAAAAAAAAACGAAAATTCTAGAGAATAAAAAATTTTCATGTCCCGCCGACAAAACGAACTAATGTTTTTCTTGACGGAGGTGCTAAGTACTTGATAAAAGATTGACACAAGTGGATGTGGTGCTTTCCAGCTGGGAAAAAACCTTCGGAACTGTCAATCGCGACAAGGCCCACGAACGATAATTAGATTTATTATTGTCGCAGGATAGGGAGGACCAGGAAATTTTTTCCAAAGTGGCCGGGTCAAGCAGAAAGAACTCGAAGCACTAGCGAAAATGAATAGAACATGAATCTTGAGATGCTGTAACAAAGCTGCACGGCGTAAAGATGTGCAGCGGACCAACAGGCTGCAAACTCGGAACTCCCGTGATCAGCGCGTGTCTGGCCATATAGAATAAGCGACAAGGACGTAATTCCATATGCGGCGTACGAGCCTTGTAATAATGGACCTCGTGTTATTCCTTCCCCAGCTCGATACGTGTTTGCCTATAATTCAGCAGAAACATCTGTGCATTTATTCAAAATTCTTGCACACCTTGAAATCATCAATTTTTCTTTATCGATTTTATTTTCAAAATCATATTCATTTTGTTCCATTTATTATGCCCTTTTTGATTTTTGATTCGTTTTACAAGTCACGCTCGTTCGTTAACTAATGGTAATAATAATCATAATAATAATTATAATTATAATAATGATAGTACGCAAAAGCGGTAACATTGCTCGAAGATACACTCTCGCCGATGATAAGTATAGTCAAAATAATAATAAAAATACCAATTTTTAGATTTAATAACGCAAAATTGTAATATTTTTGAAATTAATTTTGATAATTACAGTAAAATAATAATAATTAATAATAATAATGATTATAAACTTAAAGTTTATGGTAATAATGGAACTAATCAATGGCCATAACAATGTGGGAGTAATCGACGGCGGTCGACGACGATAATAATGACGCTTATGGATTACGTTTCATATCAAATACGGCAATACGCGTGAGTCACACAGGCAGACTATTTATCAAGTTTGCATATACATGGGTCATAATAAATTAAAATGTCCCATATATCGCGCACAGCGTTTAGATATTGGAAATAAAAATTGTCATTAATTTAAGGTAATCTACATATACATATGCGATAAAACGTACCTGAGTATGAAAGAAAAAGAAAAAGAAATAAAAGTAAAACGAACGACTCACTAAACGCCGTAGGATTTCTTATTTTTTTATTTTTATTTTTTTAGCTCATTGTCAGATTTGTTCTGACACGTGGGATCATATTTGTTTGAACTAAGTTCTTTTTTCTCTTTTCTAAAAAATAGTTTGGAGTTTGGACGAGTTTGTTTCGTAAAGTTCTCGTTCCTTCGTTAATTCTTTCGCTCTCGAGTTCTCTTTACTCTTATTCCGTGTCTACGCACGTTCTACTTTTTCTCTCGTTATGGAAAATCTAAACGCCGAATTTTTGAGGTTTTTTTTTCTTCATTTTATCGAGACTCGAAAAATGAGGGTTTTTTGTTTATAAAAAAGTTTTAACATTGGAATGGCGATTGCCCGATTAAATGATATTAATACGTTCTCATATGCACTCGAGTTTTCGGTACATATTGACGTATCGATCAGTCCTGCTTTCTCGTCGTTAAACAAGTACCTCGAATAACAGTTTTCGTCCTACAAACATTCCCTTCGACTGCCCTCATCTTGTTATTTCTTTCGTAATCGTTTTCAATGAATTGTTTCTTTTATTTTTCCATTAAAAAAAGAAAAACAAAATTTATTCAACCCTCGCACATCGGTTTCTCGTATTATTCTAAAGTCTACGTCTTCGTTTTTGCAAAAAAAATAAACAATTGAGCAAAAAACTTGCACGCATCGTTCGAACCGTCTATGCACATTGAAACTTTCAGCACGTGACGAAAATTTATATATGTAACGCGTAAATAAATTGCCTTCAATAAATACAACCAATAGACTATATATTTTGTTCTGTATAAATAAATAATACGTGAAAGCGATCGTTGATCGATTTTTCCATTTCTTCTTCTTCTTCTTCTTCTTCTTAAAAAACTATCCTCTTCTCTGATACTACGAAACGAATTATCGACCAGGCTCGAATTCGATGTCCGACGGAAAAAAATCATTCGGTTGCGAAATGAAATATTTATCGTTTTTCGCAATTCGAACGATTAAGCAAAATTCGCCTGGTCGTTCAACTTCAATATAACACGATAATCATTCGACTATACATTGCCCTCGTTGAGGAAATGTTTAACATCGAAAAATCAACGAATTTTCGCACGTTAGATTTCTCGTTTTTCTTTTTTTCCAACTCGTCAATTCAATTCAATGAAAGTCGAAATAAATTTGTTTCGCTTTTCGGATCGTGACATTTTTTGTATTATAAACTTAACCGTAGTAAATCCTTTGAGAATGAACATAAAAAAGATTCAATAATCGTAAACATCGTAACAGTTGATCTACGGATAAAACAAATAAATCTTACTTGATTAAGCACCAGCCCGACGATCAAACTCTGTGAAATCCGGGCATCTTTTCTTCTTCTCGATCGATCAGAAAATACGATTTTCAAAATCCAAATATCTCTAACCATCCCAGCTTTCTAAACACCTCAGACCTAATAATTTCACATTGAAATCGTCTAAGAATCGTCTCCAGGACGTTTTGGCTATGCAGATCGTTCCAAAAGTTTTTTCAAGATCTCAAAGCAACAGTAGTAGTTTAAAAAGTTTTTCATGACCAAATTTCGAAAACTTTTATCCCGTTTCCCGAAATTTTTTAGCCAAAGCTCCGGAAAAATAACTGATAAACGATTGTTCTTGTTCTTGTTTTTGTTGTTGTTGTTTTTTTTTTATCGAAAATTACGTTTTGAATTTCGACGATCGTTTTAGACGGGAAATGGAAAATATTTCGCGGAATATGAAAATGAAAAAATTTGGTCAAATTTGAGTTGGCCTGCACAGCCAAAAAAAAGAAGGTTCGTAGAAATATCTCACGTTCTAGCGAAATGCTAAGCGCAATTATTCAACACCTCAGGTCTTTTGAATTTTCTGGGATCCAAGTTCTGCTCCAAAGGCCTGGTTTCCTGGAGCATTTATCTCGCGAAGATCGTGATGAAATTCTCGCAATTGCTCGGTGGAATGATTCTCGGCGTTCAGAGGCTGTCGGACGCGACGGACATCGGTCTCTTGTAAACCGGAGCTGGTATTCTCGAGAATCCATTTCCTCTCTCAGACGCGGGTTTCGGATCTTTGCGGGGACTCGTGACCAATTGAACGTCATTCGGTGGCAAAGCCACAGTTCCGTTGCCATCGATCCACGCCCTGGTGAATTCGAGGTTCGGGTCATCGGCGTCGATGGTTTGGTCGGTGTCAGCGTCGCTACCAACGACAACTTGACCTCGATAATCTCTTATGAGAACCTGAAGCTTCTCGACGACTTCCTTGTCGTCGCGGAGATGCGACATTTTCGCGAGGATCTGTTCGAGCAAAGGATTGGCGATTTTCGTTGGTGAAGTTTGTAGAGAAGTGCTGGCCGAAGATTTGATTCTCCTGCCATTTCGATCGTATTGGGACGAGCCTGTAATACCGGAAGTGGCGGAAATGCCACCGGGACAAGTTCCTAAACGAGGTAAACTCTGCCTCGACGGATTTTGCCTCGAGAAATTAGTCGGTGAGGATGATTTAAGGGGATTTGTTGATTTTGCAGAATTTATGGGTTTTGTGAACGTGTCAGCTGTCAATGATGGTCTCTGCTTTGCTTGTCGTCCGTTCCACGTGTTGCTGGCGTTGTTCTGAGCATGGAAATTGTTGTTAACACCGATCGATCCGGTTTTCGCGTCGTTTCGCGACAGTGCGCCGTCACATCCGTTTTGGGAACTTCGCGAGGTTCCGGAAATTTTTCCGGGGCTTGAAGTTGGCGGCGCAGGCGGTTTTCTCAAACTGTTTCTACCGGAAGTTGCACGTTTGAGCGGACTCCCTTCCGGACTGGAATTACCCTCGCGAGGTGTTCGACTGCCCGACGAGCAACGCGACAAATTACTATTTTCCCGAGCCATCGAACTGCCGCGCGATTGCCGATCGCCATTTTGCAAGCTACCGCAACAACTTCCGGCGCTTGGTGAACGCGAAGAAGAACCCAAAGCCCCGCGAATCCCCAGGCTCGAACTCACCGGGCTCAAAGACTTCGTTGGACTCGAAGTCACTCGTCCACTTCCTCCTGTTCCGCCTGCCGTTACTTTTGTTTTCCTCAGACCTGTCTCGATACTTTCCGTTTCTACGCAACAACGAACTTCCTCCGATAATTCGCTCTTTGGCTTCTCTGATTCTTCTGCAACAACACGAACAATCGTGCACACATTTTTTACTTATTTTTTTTTTACAAATCATTTCGTCATTGTTTTTTCTCAAGAATTTCTAGCAAACGAACAAGAAATAGCAATGGTTTCCGGTTCTGGAAAAATACTAATGAGCACAACCGAATGATATTCTTCGAACTGGACGTTCAGTGATCACATTTATTAAAACTATTTCACGAAATGATTATAAAACTTCAAAAATAAACAATGAAAAATTATTCTCTTGCCCTTTTGGAGGATTTCCAGGATTTGTTTTATTTTTAGTTATGCATGAATATTTTATTCGGAAATTTGAAGAATCAGTAAATCAATCTCCATCCATTTTCAATCGATCAAAATTGGTGAAAAAATATTTGCCGTGCGGACGGTAATAATTTATGAATAGAATGTTTCATTAACATATTTATTCAGGAGAGCGAATAACTGAGAGATCGCCGTGGGACAAATCGACTAAACGCTGACACGTTTCGCAATTCTTTTTTATTCGTTTCATTTTTTTTTATCTTTTGAATGAACGTGTCGTTGGCAAATCCCTCCGGTGGAGGAATTCTCGATTCTATTAAGAGATCCGTAAAGCACGCTTACAAGATATTATGGGCTGTAAAAAAAAAAAAGCAGAAGGGAAAGAGGAAAAAAAAAAAGAAAAATATCGGGGACCCGACTATTGTGGCTTGAAAACATCGCGTGTATGTATATATTACGATTATATATGATGGTCAATCGATTCCACTTTTAAATGCGACAGGGGCTTAAATTCAAGGCCAGGCCTTAACTCTGTGTCGTTCATCTCTCATCCCACGCCTTTTTAAGCCTCGGCCTTTCGCGAGTTTGACCACTTTAACTGACTCGAAGAGTCGCGCGTGCGCTCCGGTACCACCAAATTCGTCTTTGGGATGCGCGACGAGAAATCGCCAAGAGATCGTTATGTGTACGAGATTCTGTTGGTAGTTAGCATAATGCGTGGGTCTTTTTTTTTCAACGATCTGCGATTCTCTCAACGTGGATAAGTGAATCCCGAGAATCATTTATTCAACCGAAACTTTTCTCTTTTCCTTTTTCATAATGCCCGGTATAAAAGTGACGAGGAATACTGACCCTCCCGCCTTCTTACAATTTGGCCACCGATCTGACGGAAAAATCACGTTATGGGCAAAACTATCAACGCGTATATATTTTTTTCTGAAATTACAGACCGGCATTTTGGAAATTGGGATATAAAAATCATATTTTCCATTATCCGAGACGACTTTTTTACGCATTGTCTTAAATAAGAGCGTAACGTACTCTGTTATGCTGTCTGGAATCGCTTGCGCTTCAGCGACATCTTGGAAAAAAGAGTGCAGATAGTTTTTCCAGTATATCTCGAAAAATACGGGTTTTGGAAAAAAATTGGTTGATATGATTTTTGTAGAAAATTGAACTCCCTACAAGAATGATTCAGAGAAATTTTTTCTCAGTCTCACGGTTTTCAAGATAAATTGGAAAACTTTAGAGACTTATGAACAAACATTTAATTTAACGAATTCGATCGTAATCGTTCAAAGTTATTTCTATTAGAGATTCATGGAACTACAGCCCTTTGAAATTATTTACTATAAAATTGTCTATAGCTTTTTTCTGCACTTGGCGTGAAGTGTTCGTTGTTTTTTAGTTTATTTTTGTATGATTTAAAAATGTTCTCCTTTGTTGCTCTTGGCTAAATTCTAGTGGAACAAAAAATGCATAATTCGAGAGGAAAGGACAAGGATATTCGCGGAATTGAGGGTTGGCTGAAATAATGGTGATAAAAACGGAAAATGACTCACTGTGAGAATCGAGAAGCGTGATGGAGGTGTCTTGGTGATGTTGGCTGGTAATTGTAGTGGTAATTGCCGGTTGTACAGCACCCAAGCTTCTGTATCCCTCGTCGGAAACTTCGCTACCGTTGTCCGAGTGTTCGCCCTCAGTGTGGGACGATTTAGTGTATTGTTGGGAGTTTTCTTTAGCGAACAAATCCTCGCCATTGGTGTTTGTCCTTTGAGATTGCTGTGGCTCCTCCTTGGCGGTAGTCGGACTCGTTGATATCGAATTTGAACTCGTCTCAGCGCCAACGCCACATTTGTAATCGTAAATGGTCGGCTCGTACTTTGGTGCGTCGTCACGATCGGCTGCTCTTCGAGCAACGCCACCCTCGACAACGTATCTCTTTGTAAATTCTTCCGAGAGAGGCACCTTCTCACGAATCTCACGATGGAGATCCTTTTTTGGATCCTTCGTGTTCAAAACGCCAAATATTTGATTTTTATTCAGATCGTGATTTTCTGGTTTTTTTTTTTTTATATATTCTACCCTTATTGAAGAAGACATTTTCTTTCAGATAATCTTTCAGATAAGAATCGTGACCCGATAGAATGATCATAATCGACACACAGGGTCTCATTGACCCTGTTTGAAATAATCTTTTTCGTAAAATGTGTAATTTCATTAAATTACAGCGCAGACAATTAACGACAGATATATTGAAAAAATGAAGAAAATTGCGATTTTTTAAAGAATAACGTTGAATTTTCGAGAATTTTTTTAAACAATGAATTTCAATATTTTCAAACTTTCTGAAATGGACGCGTGTTAGAAAATGTTTCCAGAGTATTTTGAGTGTATTTTTTTTCAATTACAACTGATATCGGAAAATTGGGTCCAATTGGCCCAGAGTGGCAATATCAATGTGATGCATACCTGATAATCGTCAAGATGCCTGCTATGATACATTTGCGATCTGCCATCGTATTTAACCTGTCGAATTTCTTCGTTAAGCGCTTCTCTCGTTGGGTCTAATTTGGCAGACTTTGACGGGCTGGACGCGGGACTATCCATTTTTGGCGTCGGTGATCTCGATCGTTGGGCGTTACCGAGATCACTGAGTTGTCTGCGAACCGGACTGGATGTGAATTTAGTCTGAGCCGTGGGACTTGGAGAACGATTGCCAATTTTTTTAAGCTCTTGTCCGAGTTGCCGATGGATTTGATGAGGCGTTGGTGAACGTGATCTATTTCCCAATGCCGAGGCACTTCTTGGAGTCTGCAGTTGATGCGACGGTGATTGTTGTTGTTGTTGTTGTTGTTGTTGTTGCTGTTGCGGTTGTTGTCCAGTTGATTGCTGAACTGCTCCGGCGCACGAACCGACGCTCGAAGCTGAACTTCGTCGAGTTCTCGGAGGTGATCTTTCGCAAATAATTTTTTACATGAGCTCTCCGATGCTTAATGGACATTTGATAGAGGCCAATTTAAAAAAATCACAGAGCAATCTTTCTCCCAAGAGAATTTTTTTTTTCAACATATTTTCGAAAAAACTTTCGAGCAATTCGCAGAATATCTTCACCGTTTTTTCCCCGTAACAGCAACAAAAAAATCGGACATATAATATAGGACATCATTTTGAACTAAAAAACAGAAAAAGAGTGTGACGAAATAACTCCAGAATTTATTCCCGGTTAAAAAAAAATCCTAAATGACAGAGCAACGTAGTTTGTCCCGAACAATTTGGAATTTTGGCCACTGAGTTGTGGAGATACAGGGACATGAAGGACTGAAAGTTATTCCTTAAAGTTTAAACGTCATTTCAAACATTTTTCCCAATCTTAACACGTTCCCACGCATTTCTCAAGGATCCAGCACCGGAATTGCAAAAAGAATTTTTAAACAATTGGTAAGAGGATCTTAACAAGCGAGGAGCTCCAGAACTGCGTGAAAAATGAAGCGAATATATAATTTCTTGCCGACACCTCTGGTTCATAAAAAATTGTCACGATTTCCCTTGCTTTTGAATGCATAAGTTTTACGTAATTCACTTTGCACGAGTGCGCCGATTATTTTTCCTCGTTTCGCTCGACCGTTTATCAATATTTTGCATTACGTGATTCATCACGTTATTGATTAATTACGTGCGATTACGACGACGAGTTATCGATGAGACAAGAAGTTAATTACCTTTCGTAATGCACCTGCGCACTTCCAAGATCGAAGGAGCCTCCTGCCTTTTGTATCAGCTTCGCCGAAATCATAGATCGATGAGCTGCGAATGGGAAATATTTAATTTTCTGAATAATATCAAAATTTATAATCGTTACGTTTTGGCTCTGCTTTTAAAAAAATGGAAAAAAGTAAAGGATTTCGTTGCATTTCAACGATGCAAACTTCAACATCATATAATCGTTTTTCGTCAGAATTTACGAACAGATATCGCTCATGAATACTTTTCGGTGTCATCACTCGCAGGTACTTACACGTACGACAACGACACGGATCGTGTTTGTCGAGATAGTGACTGAGAGTGTCCCAACCACCGCCCACGCGTACCATTACGTGACTCCTCAAGATTCTTACGAATATGAGGACCTTCGTGTCGCCGATCCTGTATTTACCCTCGGAAACACGGATCATTGGGAATTGGGTCGGACAGGTGCACCTTTCTACCAAGTCCCGGACCTAAGTGACAAGAAAAACAAACCAGAACGGGTTCCTCATTATTATTCATTCTTAAATAATCGTACGCAGCATTAAAATCACTCCAAATCTTATTTTATTTTTATTTCCAATATTTCAAACACGAAAACGAACGAATGCACATGTTTCCACTTGAAATTCACCATCAAAACGAGATGTTTGTGGTGTGGACCAAGGTTGTTCATGATTCTTCATTAAAGACGTTTACAGTTGATGGTAATCATAAAATAAACGATTAAGCTAATTAAGAGACACGAAAAAAGGAGAATTTTCAAACGACGATATTACGAGAGCGCGAGGCTCGATCTCGAAAGCAGTTTTTCATTCAATCAATATTTTCCTAATTATCACATTGGAAACTCAGTTTTCTTCCGGAAATTTCTGTTTAGATCGGGATTAGAAAATTTACTATTCGACGTGTGTCGAGGAATCGACAAAATTTCTGGTCGATTTCACTTTCGTTGGTGTGGGAGGCTCGATAGAACGGAAATTCATACGGAATAGGGAAAGCGTTATGCCTCTATTTTGCTTGTTCGATATATATACGGATGGAGATGCATCGGACATCGAATCAGGGCGAATGCATCAGGTTATTCGATATAATGGAGTAAATCGTAGTTGAAGCGTGAATAACGGAGGGAAAAAAAGCGATGGCCAAAGATGGCAAATGGTCGTAATACATCGTCATGTATAACGGGTATAAATTGTCCATATATCAACGACGACAACGTAGTTACGATATTTACTATAGATCGGAAAAAGAGTTGTTCGAGGCGCGGTGGATCGGTTGGCACGAATTGTATGGCGCATTGCAGGTGAGCAGACAGGATGAATGCTTATGATGCCATAATGCAAGGCCGCGAGAGGGCTGCCTTACGTAAGCCAACCGAGTAAGATACACGGGGAATGAATGTTGGATAGTGACCAGGGATTCCATTTTGTTGACATACAAAACACTGTGCGTGAAGTTGATGTTTAAAAAAAATATATCAGCCCAAAGGCAGATGAAAAATTTATTCACGTTATGTTAACAAAACCTATCCTATATGAATACATAGAAGCCTCATGTAGAGGCAATGCTTGAAAAAAGTAAATGGACCAAGAAACAAATTTTTTTTGAAAGAAAATCGAATTTATCTTGTCATGGTTTCGTTCGTCTTGGCAAATATTCGTCACAAAGTATAATCAAAATTTTATTTCAACATAAAAATAAATCAAATTTCGTAAGTTTCCGTTTCTTTTTCTTTTTTGGAGTACTTTGGGAGCAAAATCCATAATTATATGCCATTCTCAGTCACACGACATATTGTCGAGCGACAAAACGCCAACGCAAATACTCGCTGACGATGAAACGCTGACTGAAGCAAGAAAAAATGAGTGAATTAAGAGTCAGTCGATTGAACGTGAGAGACTGCTGATAATTATGGATTCAGAGAGTAAAATGATTGTGTATAAAAATCAATATTATTACGATTTTTATCGTGCCACGATCTCGTGATTTTTTTTTCACAAAACAAATAATAGGCTTATTGAATTTTTAATATTGAACGGTGTTTGTTTGTTTGTTGTTGGATTCGCAGACGTTTCTTCTGACATTTATTAGTTGGTTAGAAAAGTTTTTTTTTCCACATTCGTTGCCGGACAGGATTCGTTGCTCTGACGATTGAGAAAACAACTCGGCAGAAATGCTAACAGTTAATTCATGAGATAATAATCTTTCATGGAAATGAAATATTCTCATAAAACCTCCAGCATTCAGCAAGAAAAAAACTTAATTTCAATAAAAAGATACATTTGCTCGAATGCTCTGTGTGGCTCGTTCGATCGACGTCATTGTATCGAAGGAAAATGTGTTCTCGAAGTGTTGACAAACACGATTTGATACATGTTAACTAATAATATGCCCCAGTGCGTTTCAACACGATGAAATATTTCGCACAGGAATTTCATTGGTTTTTCTGTGGGACGTTTAATAGTTAAGGACAGTTGGAATTAACAAAGAGTCAATAAAACCTCGATTTTATCCTGTCCAAGAATTTATGTCTGCAAATTGTCTTACACGTTGTCTATCGAGTTAAAGTACGTAAGATTATTTCTTAGGGAACACGAACAGAGAAAGAAAGAGAGAGAGAGAGAGAGAGAGAGAGAGAGAGAGAGAGAGAGAGAGAGAGAGAGAGCAAGTCGCTCTTGAGTATGATTGTACTTCCCAGCTGCTGTAGGTGTTTATATGTAACGAGTCAAAGTCATCGGTGCGTTAGCTATTATCATGGGGAGTGGCGGGATGTGGGAGAGCGAGTATTGCATTTGTATTGAAAATATGCACATCGTCAATATCTCTCTATATATATTAAATCCATGAGGCAGAGTGTGCATATCAGGCTGATCGTTGCATGCCTCTCTGTCCCTACACTTCCTACCGTATCTTGTTCGCAATGTGTATGCGTCCGTCGTATCATTTAATGCGCCAACCACGCGGTTATTCGTAAGAATAATTGCAGCTCATTATTCATAATTCATGAATCACATGACTCTGGCAAATATGCCAAGACAATCTATCCCACTTATGGTGAAACCAGAAGTAAACTAGTTTTTATACGCGCTTCCATTGATAAGACATTGCCCGATCACCATCAATCCGTGATTCGAGGATTTATAGTTTTTCGTCATTACTTTCCAAACGCGATTAATCATCATTGACTGCTCGATCTAATGGAAGAATGTCCTCGTCATTCAGTGACAGATTTAGGAAATAAAAATAAAAATCATACAATTTTATTTATTCTCGTTAAACAATATTGTCAAATAATCGAAATTTTTCAAAATAAAATTGATTAAAAAGTTTCTTCGTATATAAAAATGCTTGAAAAATTGCCACAAAATAGATAAATGTCAAATGTGAGGTTCGAATTTCGAGAATATATATTTATTGTAATTGAGAGACTGTATGCGTCAAGTTTTTAGTTCAGTAGCGATTCTGTCTTCTTTCAGACTGTCCCTTGGCCGATTACTTTTTCAATAATTTTTCAACAAATACCAAAGGTTTGAAAAAAAAACAAATTTGAAACCCGTTCGAATTTGTCATCTTTCTTCAATTCTTGAGTGAAAACTCTAATGTTTGCGACGATTTCAGAATTCGACAATTCGCCAAAGACTCCAGGGATTATGTAGAAACTTTCCGAATCAAATTCCATCAATATTCCATCAATATTGAACATTTAACCAAATAGAATAATCATCGTTTCCATGCAGGAATGTCACTTCGATAAAAATTATTTCCTCGTTATTCGAGAACCGATCAAATTGCCACCAAGTTTTTTT
This sequence comes from Campopleginae sp. 14b, assembly GCA_030522525.1. Classification (NCBI taxonomy): domain Eukaryota; kingdom Metazoa; phylum Arthropoda; class Insecta; order Hymenoptera; family Ichneumonidae; species Campopleginae sp. 14b. The sequence goes on from JAPYYS010001136.1 coordinate 15,647, forward strand.
CCTACAGCTGCAACATGTCATCGATTCATACGAAATTCTGAATCTTCAATGATATTTAAAAAGTCACAGAGAAAAAAAAGATTTTTGCCTGCTCGAATTTTTCATTTCTCCGCTTTCGTGCTAGTAAAATTTTAATTAATCGTCGATTCAATATGTTTTTGTACGTCAAGTGGAACGGATATCTTAGCAACCCGAAATACTAAAGCTTGCGAGAAACATCGGCTTAATGCTACACACGGTACGTACGTACTTATATATATATATGTACGGTGTGTAAGCTCGGGCGTCGCGGCGAATCGCGCGTTGCGCCGCAAGCCGCGTCGCGTCAGACGCTTCGCAATCAATACATGGCGAACGCAAAAAGCTCTCGTGGTCTCTCAGCTGATATTCTTGTCTCGTTATTACGCTTTTTGCTTGCAATAAAACTATTCCAAGCTAAAAAATATTTCTCCATAATAAAAACCATAGAATCATTTATACACAACGACGTTTATGAAAATTTTCATAATTTCATGTCACGAAATTTTGAATTTTCAAAACAGCAGTTTAACGCATTTTATCGTCTCTTTCGGTCGTTTATGTTTTCAGGTGAAAATCTGCTTGGAAACCGGAACGTTATCGAGGGTGTTTTATAATCCTTGTCTTTCGACATTTTCGGTTCAAGAGCCAGTTCGAAATGCTCGATTGGAAAAAGTATTTTACATTCAAGTTGAATGAAAAAAAAAATAAATGGAAGATGTAAAATCCAAATTTCTAGATAAATTCCAAGGCCAAATTGTGGCAAATATTGATTTTTCAGAAAATTCGCAAAAGTTATCGTCAAGCAATGAAAATTCTGAGATAAGTGGGGAGTACCCACTACCATACGAGGCTATAGTATCGTCGCCATGGCGATTCATTTTCAAAAGTCACGTTCGAGCGACGTTAGCTCATTAAAATAGTTGAGTGAATGAGGAGGGCAAATGCCAGGATCTTGTGACAAGTACACACGCCCTCTGATGTAGGGCAAAAGTACGTAAGCATTGAGCAGGCCAAGAACCAAGTGAAGGGAATTTTCACGTTTTACTAGATCTCTTTCTCTCTCCCTCGTCGGATCACATGCCTTGGGGTAAGTTTGCTCTTGCATATATCCGCGAGTAGCTGCTCTTTTTCGACAAATACTCCGGCAGCTGTAATACCCTCGATGCAGTAACGCCTGGGTTCACTCTTTCAAGAAAATCGTCATGCCACGTCCTTCGTGATAGTCAACAACGTTTGGAAGCACCTCGAGTGTATTTTATTGGAATAACCCAGATTGAAACGAGCGATCGAGCCAAGCGAGAGGTCAACTTCCCTAGCATTTTCCTCTCCACTTCCTACTCCGAATTTCAAATTATTTTCGATCGCTAATTGCTCCTGATTCCTGGCATTTTCGTAGTCAAAAACGTGAGGATAAGTATTCGGAGTTTTCATGAGATGTTCTGGCGATTACATGTGGAATTAAACGAAAACGGATACACAATTGGAATGTATGCATTTTTTTTCATACTTGACACACGTTGTCCTCGTTTTTTTTTCTTATCAAGAAAATTTGTATTTTTAACACGTGGATCGTTTTATTTTTGGGCGAAGGCCCCAGGAGCCTGGAAAGTATGGAAAAAATTGGCAAAACAATCAAGTGAGAGCCGAACAAAAGCCCCACGACGTGAAAATAATGGTTCAGTGGTAAAAGACACTTTAGAGAATTCGTTCAATAAAAATAATCGGAATCACAGAATGGATGTAGTAATTTTAGGTCATGAAACTCTGTTGTTCTTTTTAACGATCAAATTTCCCAACAATCTCCCGGGCAGTGTCGATGAAAGCCCATGAAGAGTGATTAGCCAAGCCTCAGACCGCAGGTAGACCTTGCTCGGCTCAGTAGCTCGCGAGAGTAAAGAGAGAAAGAGACAGCAAGAGAGAGAGGGAGAGAGAAAGATCATGCAGTTTTCTCACTGAAACGATGACGTCGGAGGCTTTAGCTTCGAGAGCTCACCGGCGAGTTAATTGTACATAATAACGACCAAGCTATCGAGACCGCAGGTCGTCCCTTTTACGGTAGCTTTTTATACCTATGTATAGACCATTTGACTCTTATGTATTCTGCCATCTCGCCGAAGGACGAAACGATGACGATGGCACGTATCTACGCATGTAAATAAATCTGCAAACGAACGGCATCGTTAATTTTAACTTTTGGTTCGAAGAGTTCGCGTATGAGCACGTGCCAAATAAGAAAAAAGTAATAATTCGCTCAGACAATCATTGACAAGCCCATAGTTTCTAGTTTCCTCACAAAATCCATTGACACTGGCTGTCGAACTTGTTATCCGCGTCCAGTGTTAATGCTTCGAGCAACGTAGAATATCTACTTGGCAATTTCACCAACTTTTCGTATTTGCTTCCATGACGAATACGATAAATATTGTTAGTATGACCAAATTTTCTCGCTTGCTAGATAAAAGGAATTCTCCTGCGAGGCCTCACAAAATCGACCAAGCAAACGCGCCATGTTGTTTGAACATCGTCTATTTCTGATAAGCCATCGGAGAAACCAGCGAAGCATCGATTTTTAAGAATAGAAAAAATCTGAAACTATGCACGCACCAAAATACCCCGCGAAATTGATTTTTTTTTGCATCACACCTGGAGACGTAATCAATCAACAAAAATCTTCAATTATAGGTACGCAGTTAAATCACTAGCATTTCGACACTAAACTCAACGTTGAAGCTTTGATTATTATTTATTTCATCAGTAACGACGTTGAGGCAATCAATTGAAAAATTTATTCGTAATTTTTTACTCACATTTTATTGAAAATGGCGGAAACTTCGACATTTTTTGGCCAATATTTTTCTCCCAATTTCAGATGAAAAATTACGATGAATTTTCTAAAATCTCCCAGAGCAACGAAATAGTGCCAGGGATGATGTCGTAGTAATTTTTCATATTATTTTCCCTCCGTGAAAAAGATATTGCGTTCAATATCTAAAAAAATGAAATTTTCGTAAATTCGGTCCTAATTTTTTGTCGACAAAACAATGTCCACAAAAACAATAGAGAGGTAACCGTGTATTCAGCAAAGAATTATTTTTCCCCAGAAAGATTGTCGTATTTGTCGTAAGAATGAGTAAAAAATCGTACAACGAGTCTGGGCTCATTTGAATCGAGCACAACACATCTGATAACGATTACGTCGTTTTCATTGGAACATATAGGTATAGAGCGTATCGATATATACGACAGCGTGCATTATTATCAAGTTTTGTCATGAGCGAAGAGAGTGACGATCTCATGTGCGCAAGGATTCGTGCGTAAACATAAGTAAAGTAGGCCTAAGCCAGAGGAAAAGTAAATATTACGTGACGATAAGTGTTGGACATGCGAGAGTTTGTTTCTCTCGAGACCGGATGAGCTGGATAGATAAATTCTTCATATTTCTCATTGGTTCCTAAAGAGCGATGTATACGAACCTGAGAAGCTAACGGTGCATCATCGAGTCTCGCAGGACAATATTAATGTCGAGTATAGAGTTTTACCTCTGAACAAACAGACACTCGAACACGTAGACACAGACTCGCGTGGTAGCGAACAAACACACGTAGACATATAGAGATGTTTTTTTTTATTTATTTTGTATTTTTAGTTCATGAAAATCGTTCGGTAAGGTACAAAAGTGATGCTCGGAGCTTTTATTGCTCGGGACAGCGAGATAGAGAGCGAAAAAATACAGGGACAGGGTCCAGGAGGAAGCTTGCCAGAAGGCAACAATGATAAAATCTTTTCTTTCACGTTTTCATTCCTATATATTATTTCTTCTGTATATATATATTTATAAACCAGTTGAGATTCTCTACCTACGTGTACAACGTTTAAACTCACATTTTATACCTATAGAGAGCCTTCCATACAGGTACATAATGTTCGTAATGTATATACACAACCGTCAAATAAATATTCCATCTATGAACGTGAGCATGTTACAAATATGTATATGTTGGGGTAGTAGGCGTTTGCATATAGATATTTCGCATTGCACGATGAGGACGGAGAGTCGTAATCTCGCGCCTCCCACTCGCAATCGCTCGAGCTTGAGCGAGCGAGACGTACGTTCTGTTGAATATGCGGCCTTTCTCGCATCGAGCAAGGCCGACTATCGGAACAGCTCGATCGCTTCACTCTTTCGCGCCGAGGCACACGTCGCCTAAGCCCAACCTCGCGAGCTATTGCACTAAACCTCCGTTTTTATCATTTTCTTTTCCTTCTTTCAATCCTTTCTTTTTTTATTTACTTCATTTTCTTTATAATACTCTCTTACCCCAAGATCTTGATATCTTCTCCTAGAAATACGCGCTTCTAACGCAATTACCGACGACAACACCTTTCGCCTTGTATAGATCCATTTTTCGTTTTTTATCCATTTCTATCGAGCACCAATATTTTTTCTGCTTCATGTCCTTGTCCTTCTTCTTCTCATTAAATTAAATTCATTAGCCCGAGTTTCTCTCTTTTCATCATTTCGAAGGCTTCACGGCAAAAACAGAGCAGAACGAAGAATCTTTCCTTGCACGAAATATCAATTTTGTAATGGCCACGACAAAATATTTAGGCAACAGAAAATTTTAATTACCGATTACAGTTCCCACTAGTATTCTCAATTATTCAAAAAATTTCAAAGCATATGCCCATGAAAAATTCATGAAGATTTCTGGCAACGATTCCAAAAAAAAATTGACAATTTTTCATTTTATTTTTCGCCGTTTCAGGTTTATCTAATTATTGAACAGAATTATTATTGCTTAAGTAAAATGAAGTCTGGTCTAATTGTATAAAAATATATAAATTCAAGATTCAAAAGACATCGTATCGAAAGAATCGCCTAGACGTGGTTTTAATTTAATTCAAGTTCATATTTGTATTAAATGAAAAATGATTGTAGCGTTATGGGGGAATTAGTGTTGAAAAATAATCGAGGAAGCTTCGAGGAAATAAGTTACACAGAGTTATTCTCCTCCTCAGAGAATTCAGGTGTAACTTTCGTTTTTCCCGAAGTATCGATCCCATACAAGACGAGCACGTATATTTGCTGTTAAGTTATTTCTCTCGTATCGACGTAGCTAAGGAATCACTTTAACTGTACGAAGTTGGCGTGACCTTGGGACAGATTGTTCTCAAGCCATGGGCTGGATTTAAAATCGTATCGATTCCCACTTGATTAAGAATTTCCCTAATGTTCCAACGGGTGATTAATTAATCAACAAGCAAAATGGATATTCAATATCCCAATTCGATGAAATGACGTTGGACTTGCAGGACTTTGAGCAGCTTGAACTTGACACGAAAGCAACGAGAGGACGATCAATACCGTAACTCGGAGAAGAGGTGGTTCCACCAAGCCTCCTCTCGTGCCTCCCGCTCTCGTCCTTTTTGCTCGTCGTCGGTCTGCAGGAACTTGCGGATTCGAAAATCCCTCGAGAAGTACGAGATCCTAGTTTTTTTTCGTTCCCACTACAAACCGAAGGAGATTCGGAGTAAAAAGTAATTAGCACGCGTCACTGATTAATAACTCGTGTCCGTTTTATTTTTTTTGTTGATGAAAATGGAGAAACGCCCCATCCGAAAAATATTTAAATTTGCATCGTTGGAGTTGAACGGAAAATATTTTATCCATTAATAATTTGAAAAAAGTTTGAACAAACTTCAACATAATCGACTCAAAATTTTTATTGTTTTATTATTTTTTAACTTTAAAAATAAATCAAACAACAGAGTCCTTTGTTTCTAGTCACGAGACGCTATCGGAGTTAGGATTGGCGTCAAGTTTCCTGCGGTTTATGACTTTATAATACGTGTTTTACTTTATACGGAGTTCACCGATCGAACTAATTCCAGATATACCTGATAATAGCGTCGCATATACCACTTGAATATTTTCCTAGAAAGGCACACGTCATACCGATAGCGCAGAGGTAATTCCAACGACAAGTATATAGCAAACGCTTATATCCGGGCTTTCGTCTAAAAAACATATTTGCCCGTATACGCTGAACTCGAGTTGTACACTCATAGGACCATTTACGTAGATATTCGCACACAAATGCGGATAGGAGGACGCAGTCGGGTCTTTTGAGCCTGGAAACTCATCGAGTAATCAGGTTTTCCACGGTAGACCAGAAATTATCCGATTTTACGTCTCGAAGCATATTCTTGCACGTATTATAATATTCGACAGTCACTCACGATGTCAAATAAATCAAAAGCAATGTGCACGTCGAAAAAAAATGAAAAAAAATCCGATAAGGAATCGCAGTTATTTACTTGGGTAGTGCCTTACTGGAGCTTTATTCTTTAGGATTTTAAGCAGAAATTCAAAGTATTGTGACGAGGGGGCATGCCAAAACTGGAAAAAAATTACTGGGTCGTTGTTGAGATACTGGGAACACAATTGCTCATTTTGACTTGCAATTTCATGGAACGAAGCGAAGAAAAAAGTTGGAAAATTCATACTTCCTGATAAACCGACCAACATTTTTTACAGATTTTTTTTGTGTTGCTTCTCAAAGGTACACAGAAATTGCATGACGAAGTTTTCAAAAGAATGAACAATTTCGATCGAATAATTTCAGTGACTAAGCAAAAAAAAACAAAAAATAAACCATTGAAAAAAAATCACAACAGCAAGAAATTTGAAAATTTGGCAAAATCCCGTTAGAAATTCAAAATTGTGGGGCCGGAAAATCGTATCTCAAGCAGAAAATAATAATTTACAATAAAAAAATTCATTTTAAATTAATTTTGGGCAAATTATAGGTTGAGCTATCAATTACAAAACGTCAAAGTTAACGAGTTCTCAAACTTATATAATTGCTTCAAGTTACGTCGCTAAGTTTCAGACTCATCGCGTAAATTTTATTCGAATGAAAATAAAGTTTTAATTATTTTTAAGTGACGCTCGTAATTACACTCAATTTTTTGAGCACTCGCAAGAATAGACTTTTTTTGCTGTCTGGCGAGAAACTAAAGACCGGGAGACGACAAATTCACGGACTCTGATGAAGCTCCCCCTTTCCCTTTGAGTCGTAATTCTTTTTTTTTGGCCCTTTGTTGACTCTGCATGGAATTCCCTGTGGGCTTAGATATGGGCTTAGTATTAGCTGGTAGGCAAGGATACCCGGTGTTATCGAGCGAAAACTGGCTGGCCGGTTGCCCTAGCAGGGACGACTCAACATACTCTGCATTCCTCGAGGCAATGCAGAATTTTCAATCGACTCCTAGCTTCTTAGCTATCCACACTGTTCCATCTCTCTTTCTGCTATATATGACTATGTAGATGCGTATGATATGTGTTCTGAGTATTTACCCCTATAGTAGGTCCTCGTGCAACAAACGAGCCTTTCAGGGAGGTGGCTTTGCAATATTTCCACGGCTGAGTGTCATTAAGCCCCAAAAAGTAAAAAACGACCCAGGGATTGAGCCCCAAACGGTCCTCAGGATCGTAAGAAGAAAAAAAAATCAGTTTCTTCAATTTTTCGTTTTATTCCCCAAAATTTTGGTTTCTAGGCAGTTGATTTCACTTTTGTACCGAGATTTCGGTGCGAAAATCCCAAAACGATGGGAAATCAGGCCTGAGGCTAAAATTTTCCGTATTTCGAATTTTGTTCGATCCGATTTTTCCAGTGAAAATAAATTTCCAATAATTGGTCTATTTTATCCTCGCAATTGAATCGAGTCGTCAGGAAATATTTTATAGGAAGAAAATCGTTTGAGCAATAAATAGAAAAATAAAATAAAATAAAAGATTATTGTCGATAAGAATTCTTCGATCGGGAAGGCACATTTCTCATGGTTCACGACTGGTCGTACCTATCGACACTACAGCGCGTTGTTCGCGCTGGCGCCCAAGAGACCATTTCCGGTCGGACATTCCTTCAATTAAATTTGCCCATTCCTTCTCATTTCCGCTTGGACTGTCGAGAGCTCTTGTCAATTTTTTTTTCCCCCCCCCCCCCCCCTCCCCGCCGTGCCCGCCAGTTGTCGCATTTCTACAGTTTGCATGCATCTGTTTGCATTTATAGCGCGTGTTATCATGACGTGGAAAAAACGTGACGTGCCAATTGACGAAACATGACCGAGAGGCCCTAGAAATAGTCTCTCGGATGTGAATCGCCGATACGAGTGTCGAGAATCCCCTTCAGATTCCTTTCAATGCACACAGAGCTCTGTATTATTACGAGAATCAGAGAAACCGCAAAGCGTGGTGAGCGTACCTGATCTAGCCAACAGCTATCACGATTTAATCTCGATAAAGTGTTCTCGCGACCGCTGATTCGATGAAAAACGAGTATCTACACATGCTTATACGACCTTCTGGTTTAATCATTACAACGTCGTGCTAAATACGAGCACAAACCTATATATACGTTATTCCTCCGTATTTCCATATCCATGATATAAAGGATGACAGCGAGGTAGTGGAGAATCCAATTAAAGAACGTACAGGGAACAGGTAGATCGCGAAATTCAGAAACAAACAGATTTCTACATGTTTTTTCTTCGACACGTGTCGGTGAAATAATAATTAAGTACTGAGAGATTTTTACTCGCAAAAAGGAAAAAAATTATGTTGCAGTTTGCATCGTTGGAATGCAACGCAAGTCATTATTTTATTCTGTTTTTTAAAAGCAGAGCCAAAATCTTCAATGAAGTGTTTGTCTATGACAATTATTGGCAAGAAAAAAATTGAGGCGATTTGGAAAATCAAAAAAATAGTGACGGCTGAAATTTATTTAAAATATTTTGATTATATTTTTGAAAGGCAAAGCCAAAAATGAATTCGTATCATGAAGAAAAATTAAGGCGATTCTATATTTTTCGTTGAACTCCAACGATGCGAAAATACAGACTTCAATATCTTCCTCGATCGTAAGTCATCGGAAATAAAATGGTAACGAGCTTTCTTTGGGATCAAACAATTCAACTTTTATCTAGTGCCTGCTCACGATTTTTGCTGCACCCTGTATATTTATATTATTCGTGTGTATACGTGTGTTTATAGTGCTATAGATTTATCCTGCCAATTATCGTAGGTCGAAGGTTTACCTTCGCATAACAAGTATGATTTCATGGATTAGATAAGGGCTTGGTGCGGAAAGCCGAGACGAGACAAGCCCATGTGTCGACTCCTCTAGTTAAGCATATCACGGTATCATCGTGGCCGAAGTGATAATGGTCTCTGCATACGGATCGTATAAATAATTTGTTCTCCTTTTTCTTGTTCATCTTTGAAAAAATCAAAAACTAAAGTAAACTCATTATAATTGAGTCAGCAGAAATTTATGAATAAATGAGTTGGTTAGTTCCTATGGGATGCAGATGTTTTGTGCTCAGACAGGCAGCTGTACACATTTTGGTCAGGACGAACTTTAAATCGGAATCGTTCGTTCGAATAGTTTTTCAGTAAATTTCAAAGTAACGAGCTACCGTTCGCTGAATCGTAATCGTATGGTTATGAATGTAAAAAAGTAGCTTACCATTTCGTCGAGGCTCTTGAGATCGTTGGTGACAATTTGAGGCTGTGGGCCATAGATGAGGCAAGGCTCCTGGTGATTAATATCGGCGTACTCGTCCTCGTCGTCGGCATCTTCTTCGTCGTCATGATGGTGATGACCATTGCCTCTAGTTGCCAAACCGTTGCCCGCGTTGTTGGCTTTATTATCAGCGGCTATTTCACGATCTATCTGTCTTTCCATCTGCACCAACATCGGAGCTAACATGCCAAATTTAGCGCCTCTTCTCGCGACTTCCAGCAGACACAAAATAACGTGTCTCTCGTTTTTTCGCATAATTAGATCGTCGGTCTCGAACAAGAGACACTCGATTATACCGAGACTGTTGCGGCACCATGATATAAAATTTGATACGTTGTCACGGGCGAAGAAAGTGCCGGCCTTCGCGTTCGGCAAGAAGGCCACGTCGCTCAATTGGCTCATCGGCATTGCCAACGACGATGTTATCGAACGCGTCATTATTTTCCGGGCTTGACGTCTCGCCACGTATTCGGCCGCTGATTTTCTAACGCTGTTGGCGTGCTGCAATTTAATCAAAACATACAAATTTCATTAATTTATTATTCACACAGAATGGAGTGAATTCAATAAATACCTTTCCATCGATTTACGCTTTTCATTTCGACTCAACGTCCTGCCATTTTTCAATCGATTCACGCGGAATTCAACAACTCATTCGCATTCAAATTCTTTCATTTTATGGGGAATTCCGAGTTATTGAGTTCGTCGTGTCGTCACACCGAAATCATGGGATTGTAATGATACTTTGCAAATATCAGAAATATAACAATTTGAAAACAAAAAACAGCTGATCGAATGTGACGACACCGAAGAGGATGATTGAAAAATCACTAATTAATCTATTTATTTATTTATGTATTTATTCCATATCGAAGAATCGGACAAAAGCAAATTAACATTCGACAATTGGTTCTCGCAATTAGTGAACAAATTATTCGCCAAGTTTCGAAAGAATCAAGAAAGCAAAAGATACGGAAAGAAAAAAACATTTCGGACTATGAAAAATCTAGTGCTAAGCGAACGGACCGATGTTTTTCTTGGCAAATATGTTAAGCATGTGACCAACCATCAGGACACTATACAGAACCATACGATGTCCCTGTTCCCGGCGAGCATTAACTTTTGGAACTATCGATCCCGAAAAAACATCGTAAACTTTCGCAGTTCGTATTTTCGTCGAATATCTTTTCTACAACATTTCCAATACATTTTTCGTACCGCCATGATTTCGTCACAGGTTAAAAAAACGCAAGTTTTCATAAGACACTGACTCCTGTCGAGAAATAATCAAGATCCAGGTTAAATAGTTGACATTTAAATTCGATCCTAGGTAGTCAAACGAACAGGATATGCGAATTTATCCTCTAATAAAAAGTTCATGGGCTCAAATGTATCGAAATATCGAATCCATTGTTAGCTTTTTATTCGTGCTGTGATTGGTTGCTTGGAAATATCGAATTTGGAGACTGTTCAGTTTGACAGTTATGTGTATATGCGTGCGGTTGTGTCGGGATTTTTGAGTCTCCTTTTTTTTTTCTGGAAATGAAAAATAATTTCGCGCGTAAATACATCTCAACTTGGAATGGAATATATTAATTTCGTTATATGTTGGAATAATAGTTTTCG